>JAMPIV010000487.1:0-47500 GCA_024509875.1 Oreohelix idahoensis
TCATGTACAAGGTACTAAAAGAAGGTTGTGTATGAGCTGACACCACATCAGAGTTCAAGGTGACTACAATGAGGTTTGTATGAGTCTGACACATCATCGAGTACAAAGGTGATATTTATTAGGTTGGTATGAGGCTGACAACCACATCCTGTACAAGTGACTATATGAATGTTGTGTATGATCCTACATCATCATCATCTCAACACATGGTTACAATAACCACCACATTAGAGTATGATGAATGTTTGTGCAAGCTCCGCAATATCATTTATTTAGTGCATAAAGACATAGATTATGATAAAGCTCAGAATGTTAATAATAATCAATAACAAAGTGATCAGCTCAAAAATCTGCTTATACTGTATCACAAATATCTTTTAACTAAACAATTATATCTATGTGTGTTATCCTTCTTTAAATCTCATAATTTATAATTCAGGTTCATAGCTTTTTGGTCTCTTCTCAAACCACATCAACTTAATGAGAATCATGTGTGTATATCTTCTTCAAAACCTCATCCTATGAATAGGAGAATCATTTCTAGTATATCTTCTTCATACCCCATCATCTGTAATGGTTTCAAAGCTTGTCCTGTGTGTTTTTGCCATAAAATAATTCTTACCTTCATCACGAGGCGTGGTGTTGTGTGTTATCATCATCATGAGTATCAGGTCTCCAAGGAGCAAAACCTTCAACACGAGGTCAACCCTACCTGTACCATCCACTCACAAATGTCCTTCTATATCCTTTCACTGCTGTCTCAGTTCACTTCTCCTTGTTTTTCAGTAGCACGTCTTTGACATGACCAACGGCCTACCTGTTTTTATCAGTAGCACCTAGGTAATGACTACTGCTACCTGTTGTTTTTTTCAGTACACGTCTATCATGACAACTGCCTACCTGTTTGTTGTTCAGTAGCACGTCAAAGTCATGAACTACTGCTACCTGTGTGTTTTTCAGTAGCATGTCTATGTCATGACTACTTCCAAACCTGCTGTATTTTTAAGTAGCCACGTCCTATGTCATGACTACTCTGCCATACCTGTTGTGTTTTTCAGTAGCACTCCATGTCATGACTACTGTTTACACTTTGTTTTCATTAGCACGTATCTATGTCATGACTACTAGCCTACTCTGTTGTAATTTCAGTAGATAACTATATCATGACTACTGCCTACCTGTTTGTTTTTTCAGTTGCTTGTCCTTTTCATGACTACTGCCTACCTGTTTGTTTTTCAGTAGCATTCTATTAATGAGACTACTGCCTACCTGTTGTGTTTTTCATAGCTATGTAAATGACTACTGCCTACACTGTGTGTTTTTCAGTAGCTATGTAAATGACTACTGCCTCCTGTTGTGTTTTTTCAGTAGCACTTCTAGGTCATGACTAACTGCCTACCTGTAGTGTTTGCAGTAGCTATGTTAATGACTACTGCCTACATGTTGTGTTTTTCCATATCTATGTAATGACTACTGCCTCCATGTTTGTGTTTTTTCCAGTACTAGGTAATTAAAAAAAGACACTCCTACATGTTGTGTTTTTCAGTAGCTATGTACACTACTGCCTACCCTGTTGTGTTTTTCATAGACTATGTAATGACACTGCCTACCTTGTTTTTCAGTAGTTTATTAACGACTACTGCCTACCTGTAGTGTTTTTCAGTAGCTATGTAATGACTACAGCCTACCTGTTGTGTTTTTTCAGTACTATAGTAATGACCTACTGCCTACCTGTTTTGGTTTTCAGTAGCTATGTAATGACTACTGCCTACCTGTTGTGTTTTTTCATAGTAGCTATGTAATAAACTACTCTCCCTACACTGTGTGTGTTATTCAGTAGCTATGTAAGTGGACTTACTGCCTACCTGTTTGTTTTTCAGTAGCTATGTAATGACTACTGCCTACCTGTTTGTTGTTTTTCAGTAGCTATGTAATGACTACTGCCTACCTGTTGTGTTTTTTGTAATTGTTTTTTGTGTTTTATTTTCAGAAGCTATGTAATTCGTAACAACCTGAACTACCGGGAGAAGCATAACACGTGCAGCAAATATAACCTCGACTACTCGTTTGCCAGTCAGTGTTTTAAGCAGACACTGTGAGATTTGTCGCATCTGGCCACCCCCCCCCACCCCCCCGCCCCCCAACTGCTTGCTAGAATCTTTCTTTGTTGTAAAAAATATTAATATACTTTAACTCATCATGTCCTGGAAAAGTGTGTAATTATTTCTGATACACAATCTTTCTTCTTTATGTCACACATATATGGAAAGTTTTACCGTAACATGTCACAAACAATAACAATTAAAACAAAGATAGAAATAGTAGAACTGCTTGAATTATAGAAAAAATGCCTCTAAAAATTCTGGTATAACTGCTTTCAGTGGGGTAAACTCCACCCAGTGTCAAGGGAGGGGACTGGAAAGTAGTGGTCAGAGGGGCTCCTCACTTTTAAATAATTACTTTTAATTTGATTTGTTCCTCAGCTAAACATTCACAACACCTGGAGAACTACAGAAATAAAAGCGCTACAGAAGACATGGAGAGATAATCAGTAGATGGCGCATGGTCAAAAGGATCGGGGAACAGATTTGTTGAAGGTATATTCTTCCAGATTGGGAAGTTAAAGGATACTGATGATGATGAAGGAAAAGTTGGTATGCCTAGTTAAGAAACTTGTTACAGATTTACATATGTTGTTTAAGCCTAGTTACAACTTGATACAGATTTACATATATATTGTTTAGGCCTAGTTACAACTTGTTACAGTTTTTTTTTTTACAATAGATATTGTTTAGGTCCTAGTTACAACTTGATCACACATTTACAATATATTGTTTAGGACTAGTTACTAATCGATAACAGATTTACAATATATTGTTTAGGCCTAGTTACAACTTGTTACAGACTTTTTACAATATATTGTTTAGGCACTAGTTACAACTTGATACAGATTTACAATGTCATTTAAACGATGTTTAAGCCCATTAACATAGGTGGCCCCCACTTAATTTGTGCTTGTTGTCTCTTTCACATATGGATGCGAGTCATTGGGCAATGACTACAACCCATAAAAGCCAGATCCAAACCTCAGAAATGAGGTATCTGAGGAAGGTGGTTGAAGTAACAAGAAGAGACATGGTGAACGCAACCAGACGATACGTCAAGGCCTAAAATGCCACCCCCTACAGACCCAAGTAGAACAGTCCCAATTAAGATGGTTTGGCCATGTCTGCAGAATGTGAGAAGATCGGCTACCACGACAAGCATAGGAAACAAAGAGCCAAGGATCCAGACCCCGAGGACGACCCAGAGTCCGCTGGGAGGACAACATTAGACAATCTTTGAAGGACCGAGGACTAGAATGGAACCAGGTCAGGAGGAAGACAGCCGATAGAATAGTCTGGCGCTCTCTCTTCCAAACCTCTACACCTCACGGTAGAAGGGGAACGACTAAGTAAGTAAGTAAGTCTCTTTCACTGTAGCTCCGTCCACTGCTGCTTGTAACGAGAATTTAAAATAGAAAACCACAAATTGTTGCTTCAAGTCAAACAATCTCTCACTGTCCTCAAACATCTTCAGCTCCATGTGGAGCATAGTCCTTCAATGACTTCCATGCACAGCTTTCCTGCCCTGAACCATTCATTTATGGTCTTCCCTTCTCCATATGGTTAGTGCACTGGCTTCCTAGCTCGTTGGTCCTTGGTTCGATCCCAGTTGAGGTGGGATTTTTAAGACTGCAAAAACGGCTTTGGGGTTGACCCAGCCTCAAAAATTGGGTACCAGAGCAACTCTTGGAAGGTTATGACGGCCGGCATGATGCTAACCACATCACTCCTAGTGTGACAATGGTCAAGAAAATATGGGGCCTAACCACCATATTCCCAATATGCCCTCAATGGGCGTGTAACGGGATCCTATCCTTACCTTCTCCATACGGTTTTTGGTCTCACACTTCCTCTCTTCACCTGATGATTAGGCTATAGAACAAGGTCTGCTTGTAATGTTATTAACAGATTTCGTCAGTGGGGTGCCCTATCCAACTCGTCTTCTCACCACTTGTTCTTTCCAACTGTACCACACTGAGGTTCTAACTCAGACCATGTCACTTCTATTAATGCGCTAGAATTCGCGTATTAAAGTTTACAGCGTCTTGATTGTCGTTCTTGATCTTTTACAGCCATTGTCTGGTATTGGTTAATCGTTTAAAAATAAAGTCAAAAGTTATGTCCCCCCTAACAAGGAAGTACATATGCAAAAAAGATTCAAAGTTCTGTATTATGCAAAAGCGTGGTGCCGCAGGTCAAAAACTGAAAGTTTAATTACATACAATATAATAAGTTAAACAAAGAAATACCCGGGTATATCCAGTCACGAATTCATTCGCAGATCCCTGTCGAAACACATAGTTACAGCCATAATACCGCTTCCCCAAAACCATCTTTTGCCCAAACAGGTGCAGGGTAGCCATCATCACGGAAAAAAACTTGCCCACAGTCCTACACTTGGAATTCCTGTCTCCCGTGTCTCTTCTGACTGCTGCCAATATGGATAGGCTTCTGCAAAAATTATACACACGATGGAAATGCTGATAAGGATCGTTCCAACTATCGTCCAGGAAGAAACACGAGTTGAAGAACTCGCCACCATTTTGTAGGCACTGTAAGTCTATATCGGACTATTTTTGGGCTGTCAACAATCCAATCATGACGACAGGAAAACGACCTGGGAGAGTCCATTACTTGGACAGGTAAGTTTTTTGTTTTTTAAAGTTTTGTTATTAACTAACTCGTGTAAAGAGAACACCTGTCATTGAAATCGTTGTCGTAAAATATAAAAAATATGAAAACGCTGAAGGTAAGATATAATTATCCTGTACCTATTGCTCAGTGCCTCATCAAGTTAGCTGATCAAAAACCATTAGTTCTTTTCAAAGCTTGATATTTATCAACGCTGCACCAGAGTTGGGCAGAACTTTTTCTGCTGATTGGCAGTTGTGCTCTGATATAACTGTGACAGTTTACACCATGCTCCGCCTGCACCATCAGTCTGTATGCATTTATTATACTCCACCTGGAGTATTATTCTTGCAGGATAGAGAGTTTCATATATATGTTATACTCTTAGAGTATTTCATATATATGTTATAATCTTAGAGAGTTTCATATATATGTTATAATCTTAGAGAGTTTCATATAGGCTATATGTTATAATCTTAGAGAGTTTCATATATATATTATAATCTTAGAGAGTTTCATATATATGTTATAATCTTAGAGAGTTTCATATATATGTTATAATCTTAGAGAGTTTCATATATATATGTTATAATCTTAGAGAGTTTCATAATATGTTATAATCTTAGAGAGTTTCATGTAGCCTATATGTTATAATCTTAAAAGCTAATTTCATAACGCACAATGAAAGCGTTGCAGCATTATTTCTCCGCAATTTATTGTTACAAAACTAAAAATTGTCGGTTCAGGTCTGTTGACAACACTTGAGGTCAGTAGGGGTCATTTTGGATAGACAAAACAAAATTGCACCGCTTCCCGTTGTTTGGTAGAATCGCGTGCAGATCACTTGGTACATTGTACAAACTCCTGGTAAACTTTAAGTGACAGTTATTTTGAAGTTTTTTACAGTGGTTCTCACACTTTTTGGAGAGCACACGAAATAGTTCCAAAAACAAGTAATATAATTTTGGGGTGACGTTTTTAATTGCATTTATAGAAAAAGGAATATAGATGTAACTATAAAAAAAAATGAACATCTGCCAATGAGAAAACACTAGCAGTAGTACAGTAGCACTGAAGAGGCTTAGTGAAACTGCGAAAAAGGCATCATGCTGGCTGTGGAACAACCGCAATGGGCAATGGAAATCGTGGACAGTAAACTCTGCGGCACAGAAAACACCAGGAATTTTTTCTAAGTCCACAATACGTTGAGTTTTTCGGTGTGTACTGGTGAAAGGGCTGTGACTGACGGGCAAACACGCGACGTATATTATAAGAGGTGTTGGGCACAGAATTTCAATTGCTAGCGCACAGTGGCTAGCCTCGTCGCTTCGCGCAGGTGTGTCAGTGTCTGTCCTTAGTCGTGGTGTGCGGCGGAACGAACGGAATAATTTGTCTTCTCTTTGTTACTTTCACAATTGCCTCCAAGGCGGGCGGAGAGTTGTGGATTTTAAATTTGCTACCAAAGTGAAATGGGTTCATTTTCGATACAAGACAACAGGAGGCTGAGACACTTGGTAGTCAATGACCCAAGTGGGCCCGCCCCCCTTAGAGTGTAAAGAAGAGTAAAAGGACCCGAAACACTTGATCGACGGGGACATCTTCTGATGATCAGATTGCCTCCTGCTATATCGCTCTGTAGAGAGTTTCCTATCATCAGTTAGGTTACTTATAACAGAGACGTGAGAAGGGTGTCAAAACGTATATGCATTAGCTGTCGTCAAATGACAACAGATCATGAATTTTTTTGACACTTTCCCACAGAGCATCAGGGTCAACAGGTGTCAGGTGCAAAAATAATTTATATAAATAAAAGGCCAAAATAATGTTTCCTTCTTTCTATGTTCTTAATACAAATCTGCATGGCATATTATTTCTAAATGCAATTTGGCAGAGAGTCTCTTTAATTACTGCCGGGCAACGCCATGTAGCTATTTCAAAATGTAATATTGTAATCATGACATAGATTTAATTTAAAGTTTTTCTTATAACATGTAAAACAAGCCAGGTCCCATTCTCAGGGGTCTTAATCAAGGGAATAGAGACATTCTACAGAAATCAAGGGACTAAAACACAACTGTTAACAACTATTATTTTCATGCTTGTTAATTAATAACCATACGTTCGCCCATGTTTTACAACATAATTAAAAATGGTAAAATACACACTTTTAATTTAATGGGAAATAGAAACAAAAAATCAGTATTAATGTAGCACTTTTTTTAAAAACAAGTTATGACATTTAAATGGTATTTATGCTATTTTGCCTCGCGATTAGACAGACGAGCCCCTTTCACACGCAAAATCCACAGCCACCCTATGATAACCAAGAAAAAATAACTCTCAAATATCTACCCTCGTAGTTCTCTATTATACAGTCTTCGGTTCTTTTCCTTTGACCAGGAGAAAGCCTTTGATAGATTCATCACACTCATAAACCCTCCGCAAAACATTACTACATTGCAACATAGGTGGAGCACTTCAGACAAATGGATTAATATTTTCTGTACATGAAGCCCCGAGCGCAAAGTGTTAGTAAATCATACATTAACTAACACTTTCAGACTAACAAGATCTGTAAGGCAGGGATGTACTCTCTCTCTCCTTTACTGTACTATGTTCGTGCACTAGAACCACTACTAGAGAACATTAGAAAAGACAGATCTATTAAGGGAAATTTCACACAAGGGAAAGGTAAACAAAAGTTTGCTCGCCTATTCAGACGACACACCATCTTTTTCCCACCAAACAAAAAGACTTCTATAGAAATTATCCCTAAACACATTCACCAGACTTTAGCAAAGGTAGCGGAGCAAAAAGTAAATGTTTCAAAAATCAACACAAAAATTGGCATTGGCAAATGGAAGAACAAAAGCAGACTTTCCCTCTGGACTAACACCAACAAACAACATCAAAATCTATGGTATAACTTTTTTTTCCCTCACACCAAATCGCACAAACAGGAGACACATGGAAAAATCTAACATCCAAAATACGAGACATTGCTGCACAGATACAAATACAAAACCACAACTATTTTTAGACGAAGTTTAATTGTAAATACATACATTTTCCCTAAGCTACTTTAAAAAAAAAAAAAAACATTGCCACAGTTTTCGACCCCCCAAAAACAGACTATCACAGATTTAAACAAACAGGTCAGAGCATTCGTTTTTGGTCGCACAATTTACATCATTAAACACAAGGAACACTTATACAAGAAAAGAAACACGGCGGGACTGCCCTTCAAGACATAGAAACAAAGATCCAGGCACTCAGAATTAAAACACACAGGCAGCATCATCAACAAACACCCTTTGAACGACCCCCACACACACTAGCACACTATAACATGGGGGCTCAGATTTTCCAAACTGAGACCACTGAACAATGAAATTCCTCATCACTTCGGCCCCATGCCCTAATTTTATAAGACACGCACACAAACACAAGTCATTCACGGAATTAAAACTTAATTCACCAGAAAACAAATGCAATATATAAACATTTAGTCAACCTCCAAGCACCACCATTACACCTAAGAATTAAAAGAGGACAGAAATATGCTATTAAAAAAATTACACCGAAATCTTCACTAACTTGCACAACCAAAAATCACTGCTAAAGCAAGAGAGGTCACTTTTAGACTAATATACAACATGACACCCACAACAAAACGAGAAGCACACAGATCCAACCAAAATAACAAAATGTCAGCTATATAGGAAAAATGCATCCAAGAAACAGAAGATCATTTGTTTTTTAATGCAATACAATCACACCTACAATGAAACTACTGCAGAAAATCATCGATTTACCAAACAACACAAAAATCAGATATCTACAAAGCAATCATGTTAAACATAATTCCGAAAAGCCAGAAAATAGCATACACACATTGATCTTGATTTTTTATCAGAAATTTCGGAATCAGATTTGGTGTTTTCGGAATCTTGGCCATGTTTAATCATTTATATTTTCAACGCTGGTTTATTTCTGCACATTTTTCGTCAGAAAAGTTTTATCAATAGCCCCTGAGATGATGTACCTCTTCCTTAACGAGGCAGCCTTGATTCGTAAAACGACTCTTTTTCCTTCCCCCAACGGCCCTCCGCCCTCCGTCTCACTACTATCTCATTCTCTGTCCTATATTTTGTAAGTCCGCTTTTTCTGCCTTCTGTGCCCCCCCCTCTCTTCCCCAGTTCCCCCTATCCTCTCAAGTACTTCAACTCGACCTTTTAAACTACTCATAATATTCGCGGGAGGTCATGTTGACCACAGCTCTTGCTGTCTTTAAAGTGTCAAGGTCTGACCTTGCCCATTGATCCCTAAAGTGTGTTTCGTCGAAGTCTTTGGGAACGCTGGTATTGTAGGCTCCTACATAATACTCTTTAAATTCAGGACACACACACCCATGGACACACCACAAAAAATCCCACAGCATTGCCTAACATTTTAATCGATGAATTGTATATATCCACAAGTTGGCTGTTTTATTATTAGTGTTAATGAAAGTAAGACCTTGGTAGGAGTATGTGTGTATGAGTGTATATGGACTGTGAGCGAGGGAGGTTTTTTATTTGGCTATTGGAATCAGTTATAATTACTGACAATTACAGGAAATAGAATTTCTACAGAAATTGGTTAGAAGTCCCCAGTTGTCTGAGAGAACAAACGTGGTATCACAAATTAGTTACGGGCTGTGAATGATCTGATCTCCGAAAAAATAGTAGAGAGGAGACCGACATAACTTGCCACCTCCGCTGTGTACACTAACTGTGATATTAAGACAAGGAAACAGTTTTTACTTAACAATGATAAAATTGACAAGTCTTCAAATACAATTTCCTTATTATTTATTTAGTATATACACTATCTACTCTTGTGCTGAAGGGTGAATGTTGGAAAATGGAATGTAATGGATTTGTAAGTTTACATATGATTTACAAATATTTACATTTTATATAGATATATAAAGATATTACAAGTTTTCCAATTATAGGAACAATAATTATATCAGCTGTGCTGTTATTCAGTTATAGTACAAGTATCAGCTGTGCTGTTAATTACGTCTATAACATTTATTAGCTATGCTGTTAATCTTGTCTCTTTCTACGCTAAATCACTTTCTCGTCACTGACACTAATTTTTGCTCACAATGCTGACAGAAATGGTACTAATGTGTACTCATCTCTCTAAGGTCTGTTCTTCTTTGTTTGGTTCACACAACAATGGCTGAGGATCGTTCCTTTAGCCCACCCAAGACTGAGGGGGACCAAAGATGTAGATTCTGTGCAACCTCTATGCTCCTGCGGAGTTCCAGGCAGCTGGATTGACGACCCACGATCTCAGTTTTGATGACACGAATAAAACCCTCCAAGATTTAAACAGGCCAGATTTTGACTCGACTTAGTGAAGCAGGCTGCAGGTCAATGCACTCCAGGTAAGCTATAAATCAAAGTTGACAGCTCCTCTTATTCAGTCGGTCGTCTCTCTGGCTTCGTGTCGGGTTGCGTGCTTTTGCATAAAATCTCGCCCGATTATATAGGTAGGTGAATGCTTAAGCAAAGCTTTTGGTTGGTTCCTGGCGGGGCAAAATGATTGGTTGTCTCCGGTTTAGTCTCATGTCTTGTACAGTCTAATTTTATTCAGTTTTCTTCCGCCATCTTGCGTGAACAAGATGGCCGCGACCCACATCCGAAAAAACAGGGCTTAAGTGTTTTTTCCTGGCGTAACTTCTTGTAATTTATTCCGGCTTAGCAACTGTGCGTTGAGTGTCTGGGCTCTCGACATAGGGATTTAACAAAGTAGTGGGTTTACACAACTCGTTCCACGACATAGCCCCGTCCTTTCCTTTCTGTGACCTGTCATAGCTGAAGTGTAAACCCCTGCGGTAGTTAATCTTTTTGCGTCTGTCCTTCCATAGTAATAGGGTGTCGACTTAAAAAATCAGCTCCTACATTGCCTCTTCCCGGAATGTAATTCACGGTAAAGGAATAAGGCGCCAGAAGTAGACTCCACCTTAACAATCTCGAATTTAACTTTTTAGATGCAGCCAAGAATGTTAAAGGCTGATGATCGCTTTGGACAATGAAGTGTGTCCCATACAGGTAAGGTGAAAATTTGTCGATGGACCAAATTAGAGCCAAACATTCTTTCTCTATGGTCGAGTAGTTCAACTCAGCTGCATTCAGCTTCCTACTGGCGTAGGCGACTGGTAAAAGTTCCTCCGGCAGGGCTTTTTATTTCTGCAAGAGAGTTGCACCAATACCTATACTGCTAGCGTCCGTCCTTAATACAAATTCCTGTGTGATATCGGGTAGCGTAAGGATTGGTTTGCTGGTGAGTTTTGCTTTTAGCTCTGTGTAAGCTTTTTCACAATCAGCATTCCATGGAATTTTGTCAGGCTGTCCTTTCTTAGTTAAGTTAGTTAATGGTGCACACAGAGAGTTAAAGTTGGGTATGTACTTCTGATAGAACCCACATAATGACACGAATGATCTCACATCTTTCTTCGTTTGAGGTCTGGGTGCCTTCTTTAACTTCTCTATATTCTTTGGGTCAGGAGACATATGACCTGTAGAAATAGTGTGACCTAAGAATTCCAACTCCTTACAACCGATATAGCACTTGGTTGGACGTGCAGTCAATCCAGTGGCTCTCAGTCTGTCAAACAACATGGAGAGCGCTACTATATGCTCTTCAAATGTGTTTGTAGCAACAAGAATGTCATCCATAAAGTTAGTGATATGGGGATTTTGTAGAGGTTCCAATAATTTCCTCATCATTCTTGAAAAGATACTGGGAGCATTTTTTAGCCCAAAGGGTAGTACATTAAACTCGTAGTGTCCGTCTGATGTACTAAATGCCAGCATTTTCCTAATTTCTGGTTTCACTGGTATTTGGTAGTATCCCTTGCTTAGATCTACCTTCGATAAATACCTAGCCTTACTCAGTGTAGAGAACAGCTGGTTGGTGTCAGGTAATGGATCCACCTGAGATTCTGTGATCGCATTAAGCTTCCGGTAGTCAATACATAACCTGTGTTCACCACTCGGTTTTCTCAATAGCACCACACTTGAGCTATAGGGAGAGTCTGACTTCGAGATAATTTTCTCCTTCAACAGATAATCAACTTCCTCCCTTAGTGCTTGGGCTTTCGCATAGGGTATAGGGTATGTTCTCATGCATACTGGGGTAGGGTCTGTAACCTTCATGTCGTACTCTAACAGATTCGTTCGACCTGGCTAATCTGTGAGCACATCAGCATGGGTTTCCAACACTTTCTGAACCCTCTTCTTCTGCTCTGGAGTTAAATGTTCACTAATATTTGCTTGAACATAATCCTCTGTAGTTGTGAGTGGATACTCCATAGAGTGAAGTGGTTCACCGTGCATTTCTGTTGCAATGGCTAGGGTCATGATATGTACAACTTCTGATGATTCCTTGTCATAGTATTTTTTAAGAAGATTGACATGATATACCTTTTCCTTTCCTTTCTTGTCAATCTTATAATTGGTCCTAGAAAGTTTCTCCAGTATGACATAGGGTCCCTGCCATCCAATCTGCAATTTATTATTGCTGCTTGGCAACAGTAATAACACCTTTTCATCCACCTCCAGTTCCCTATCCTTTGCTTTTTTTGTTGTAGTAGGCAGCATGCTTCCTCCTGGCCTGTCTTAAGTTATCATTGGCCAGTTTCCAACCTGCTTTCAATCGAGATGTCAACTCGTTGACGTACTGGTATGAGGAAGTCACTGTTTCCTCTGCCTTTTCATCAGTCCATGTCCGCAGCAATGCTTCCAGTGGACCTTTTATTGGTCTTCCAAACAACAATGTAGCTGGAGCCAATCTAGTTGAAGTGTGGGGTACTTCCCTATATGCAAATAGTGCAGCGGGTAAGTATGTATCCCAAGTATCAGGTTTTTCACTCGCCAGCTTTCTAAGGATTGAAATTAGCGTACCATTGAACCGCTCTACTTGACCGTTCCCTTGGGCATGGTAGGGACTACAATGATAGTGCCTGGCTTGAAATATCCTGAATACTTATTGTGTTAGCTTTCCCTTAAACTGAGACCCATTGTCAGTCAATATCTGATGCGGGAAACCTAATCGGGTAAATATTGTCAACAGGGCCTCTGCCACGTGCTTTGAATCTATAGCTGACATGGCCACTGCTTCTCCCCACATAGAGCAAGTATCAACCAAGGTTAAGATGTAAGCATTTCTCTTCTTGGTCCTAGTGAGGGGTCCAACAATATCTACTGCAACACGTTCAAACGGGGTTCCCATAATAGGCATTTCTCCCAGTGTAGCTGGTGCAGTCCTATGCTTAGGAGCTACTCTTTGGCATTCTGGACAGGATCTTACATAGCTTTTTATGTCCTCTGTAATTCCTGGCCAAAAGTAGTGACAGGCTATCCTTTGTCCAGTGGCCCCTATCCCCATATGTCCACTGAAGGGTATAGCATGTCCTAGCGTCATAACCTTCTCCCTGTAACATTTTGGCACTACAAGCTGTCCATGCCCTTTAGGTCCTGTTCCAGCTTTTCTGTATAGTAGGCCATTCTTCATATACAAGTCTCCTTTCTCTGGAGAGTTATGTGCTTTAGGCAATTTGCCAAAACAAGGCTTCAATGTGCTGTCTGCTGCTTGAGCCTTTTTCATCTCTTCTGGATGAGTATTGATAGGATTCTCCTCCATTTTCCTGGAGCTTTCCCTGATCTGGACTGTTGCCATAACTACAGGTTTTATAGGTTCTCCAAGGAAAACATACCTACACCCCAAAATCAAAGGGTAAATAGGGTCGTCCATCACTGCTGCTTTGATTTCTCCTTCCACATAGCGAGATCTTATGTTGATTCGAGCTATGGGTAGTGTCATGGTTCTTGCTCCCTTGATCGGTCCTCTGATTTCCACTGTTTCTGTGGTTATCTGGTCAGGACTCACTAGAGAAGAAGAGCACTCACTGAATCAAAGTCCAATCCTGTGTCATATAAACACAGTACTTGAGTGCCATTCACGGTCACTTCCTCACAGACAGGGGAATGATGGAAGTCTTTCTGACTTACTGCCATTTCCTTCCTTCCCTGATTCCCTGTTGTAAGACATGCAGCATGATGAGGAGGATTCTTCCTTCTGCAGTCCGCAGTATTGTGGTTACTCATTAGACAAGTTTTACACCACTTTCCTTCCTTCCGGTAAGGTGTCTTATCCGATCTTAGAGGGTTTTTGTCCTTTTGGTCAAATCTTTGTTTGTTTTTTGTGGTATGGTCCTTTTCTTCATATTTGGTATAGTTTTGTGGTGATTTGAAGTTTTCACCCTGCTTCTTCCTGTTTCCTAATAATTCTGCCTGAGCTGCTTGATATCTCTCAGCAACAGTTACAATATCTCCCAATCTCTCTGCTCCTTGTTCCATGATAAACTTCCTCATTTCTTGAGGCATGGACTCTTTCAATTGCTCCATCATTACCATTTCTTTCAGATCCTGACACTTTCCTAAACTACTCCATTTTTCCAAATAGGTTTCCAATCTAGCAGAGAGTTGGTGATAGTTTTCTCCTGGAAGAAGTTTAGCTGTTCGGAATTTCTTTCTATATGATTCTGAGTTCTTTTCATATCTCTCAAGCAGTGCCTGCTTCAGGATTTCGTAATCTTCCTGGTCATTTCTTGAGAGCTTCAAATATACATCGTAGGCCACACCTCTCAATCCCTGAGATAGTTTAAGACTCCACTTTTCTTTCACTAAGCCATACGTAGTGGCAAGTCTTTCGTATCTATCCAGGTACGACTCAATGGCGTCTTCTTTCTCAACAAATGGATCCAGATGAAAATTCTTAGCCATACTTGAGGTGCTCTGGCTGGAGCTGCTCTCAGAGTGAGGTGAGCTACCACCATTATTGCCAGTAGTTGCCTGAATTTCAAGCTCTTTTAATCTCAACTGATGGTCTCTCTCTGCTTGTAATTTCCTTTCCTCTCTATCCATGTGTTTGTCCATTTCTGTTGTGACATACTGAATAAGAGCATCACCTGTCATATTTAATTCCTTACCCATCTGCATGACCGCAGTCCTGAACTTCACTAGATCAGCCATGGCGTTACTTAGAGAGGGTATGTAAATTTACTATAACCAAATTATTGTAATTAAACTTAATTAATTTAAATGAACAAAAAATTTCCGTGCAACTTTGTGAGCATCAACTATTTACTGAGTACTAAATGGTACTCCTCCTAAGAAAATAATTTTTAAAAATCCTATTTATGATTTTTTTCAAAAATTTGTTTCTTTAATTATCTATGGGTGGCACAAGATAGAGTGTAGATAGATGAATAGACTAAGTATGGCTCAAGGTATAGAATTATCCCAGGAACGAGCCCCCAGTGTGGCGAGATGTTTTTTATTTGGCTATTGGATCAGTATAGTACTGACAATTACAGAAATAGAATTTCTGCAGAAAATGGTGAAGTCCCAGTGTCTGAGAGAACAACTGGTATCACAAATTAGTTACGGCTGTGAATGATCTGATCTCGAAAAATTAGTAGAGAGGAGACCGACATAACTTGCCACCTCCGCTGTGTAACTAACTGTGATATTAAGACAAGGAAACAGATTTTATTTAACAATGATAAAATTGACAAGTCTTCAAATACAATTTCCTTATTATTTATTTAGTATATACACTATCTACTCTTGTGCTGAAGGGTGAATGTTGGAAAATGGAATGTAATGGATTTGTAAGTTTACATATGATTTACAAATATTTATATTTTATATAGATATATAAAGATATTACAAGTTTTCCAATTATAGGAACAATAATTATATTAGCTGTGCTGTTATTCAGTTATAGTACAAGTATCAGCTGTGCTGTTAATTACGTCTATAACATTTATTAGCTATGCTGTTAATCTTGTCTCTTTCTACGCTAAATCACTTTCTCGTCACTGACACTAATTTTTGCTCACAATGCTGACAGAAATGGTACTAATGTGTACTCATCTCTCTAAGGTCTGTTCTTCTTTGTTTGGTTCACACAACAACGGCTGAGGATCGTTCTTTTAGCCCACCCAAGACTGAGGGGGACCAAAGATGTAGATTCTGTGCAACCTCTATGCTCCTGCGGAGTTCCAGGCAGCTGGATCGACGACCCATGATCTCAGTTTTGATGACACGAATAAAACCCTCCAAGATTTAAAAAGGCCAGATTTTGACTCGACTTAGCGAAGCAGGCTGCAGGTCAATGCACTCCAGGTAAGCTATAAATCAAAGTTGACAGCTCCTCTTATTCAGTCGGTCGTCTCTCTGGCTTCGTGTCGGGTTGCGTGCTTTTGCATAAAATCTCGTCCGATTATATAGGTAGGTGAATGCTTAAGCAAAGCTTTTGGTTGGTTCCTGGCGGGGCAAAATGATTGGTTGTCTCCGGTTTAGTCTCATGCCTCGTACAGTCTAATTTTATTCAGTTTTATTCCGCCATCTTGCGTGAACAAGATGGCCGCGACCCACATCCGAAAAAAACAGGGCTTAAGTTTTTCCTGGCGTAATTTCTTGTAATTTATTCCGGCTTAGCAACTGTGCGTTGATTGGCTGGGCTCTCGACATATCGATTTAACAAAGTAGTGGGTTTACACAACTCGTTCCACGACAATGACTTTTATCTGTATTTCAATTTAGCCTTGTATTTTAATAATGCGAATGATGTTTGTAATATGGTGTAAAAGTCCACGATATATATATATATATATATATATATATATATATATATATATATATATATATATATATATATATATATATATATATATATATATATATATATATATATATATATATATAAATATATATATATATATATATATATATATATATATATACTGGTCACAAAAAGTTAGGGATATTTTAAGATGGTATGTATTATTTTACAAAAGAGTGGATTTCGTATTTTAATGTTTGTACGGACATATCGAGCACGCTCTTCTCCACTCTCACGTGCAATATCATGTTGACCTGGTGACTCGTGATGAGTAAGCCAATCCCAAGAACAGAGGTGGGGCCCATCCGTAAAGTTCACACATTATTCTTTTTCACAAAAATGCGTGTATCTCGGGTTTGATGAACACTACTCACCATGGACAGGTATAAAAAGACTCTGCAACAGATAAAATTTCTTTTCTTCGTCATGGAACGTTTGACAGAACAGCAGAGATGGATAGGCATAGGCATGTTGCAAACCGGAAGTCAGCAAGTGGATGCTGCTCAGAACCTCAATGTTTCACAGTCAGCTGTCAGCAGACTGTGGAACAAGTATCAAAATTTCCGCACAGTGGCTGATCTGCCTCGGACTGGCCGCCCAAGAGTCACTACACGCCGCCAAGATCAACTTCTTGTTACTCAGGCCCTCAGAACTCGGACTCTAAATGCTACTAGACTTCAGCAACACCTTCAACAGACCACTGGGATCCGGGTCTCAACTCAGACAGTACGAAACCGTCAGCACCAAGTGCAACTGGCCTCACGCAGACCGTTTGTAGCTTTGCCCATGTCACCACAACACAGGCGAGCAAGAATGGATTGGTGCCAACGTCATCATCGGTGGACCAATCAACAGTGGGCATCAGTGATGTTTTTTGATGAGTCCCGTTTCGTTTTGAATTTTCATGATCGTCGAATACGTGTCTGGCGACGGCGAGGTGAGCGTTACCAGCCTCCTGCAACTGTTGCACACAACCGTTATGGAGGTGGCAGTGTAATGGTGTGGGCAGGCATCTGTATGAATGACAGGACCGACCTTCACATATGCCAGGTCAATATCACAGGGCTCTACTACCGTGACAACATCATCGAGCCTATTGTTGTGACATTTGCTCAACGGCACGGACCAGATTTCATCTTCCAGGATGACAATGCACGTCCTCACCGTGCTCGCGTCGTCCAAGATCACCTTCAGATGCAGCATATCCGAACGTTACCGTGGCCGCCGATGTCCCCCGACCTGTCTCCTATTGAGCATTTGTGGGACCTCCTGAATAGACGCGTCCAACAACGTCCAGCCGCTCCATAGACTCTTCAGCATTTAGCCCAGGCCCTTCAGCAGGAGTGGCAGAGAATTCCTCAAGACAACATCAGAAGGCTTATGTGCAGTATGAGACGTCGTTGCAATGCATGTTTAGCAACAAACGGGGGCCCTACACGTTTTTAGAAATATTGGAATATTTTTTTGTGAAAATGAAGTACCTACCCCGCCTTGGTTGCCAGTGCGACTAAAATCATGTGAGTAAAGCCATAACACTTCTTATACCGCAAATGTCTTGTTATGATGCTCAAGTTTACTTGTACGAAGGAATAAATGAACTAATTTGAAATATATTGTCTTTGGATAACTTTTAAATTCAATATCCCCTACTTTTTGTGACAGGTATATATATATATATATATATATATATATATATATATATATATATATATATATATATATATATATATATATATATATATATATATATATATATATATATATATATATATATATATATATATATATATATATATAAACAACAAAAGGACAGAACCTGCAGCATGAGAACAGTCAGACAGATTTCTCAGAAAACAACACAAGGGAAATCTGGCTGAACAGATGGGCAAACGGGCCGACTGGCCGAGATGTCTTTAATGAAATGACTTGCCCAAAAGACAACGACAACATAAACAGACTCAGCAGGAGAAATCAAAGTCTAATCTTTCAGTTCCGAACAGGACACACCAGAGTCAATAGCCATCTAAACCGTATCAACCCTCAGCACCTACCCATGTGTAGACACTGCTCTCATCCCTATGAAACAACCAGACACCTCCTCATGGAGTGTCCATCACTCACAAATGCCAGGAAACAACTGTTACAGACACCTATGACAGTCACCAACTCACTATATGAAACATTAAAACAACTGTTACAGACATCTCTGGCAGTCACCAACTCACTATATGGAACATTAAAACAACTGTTTAGACACCTCTGACAGTCACCAACTCACTATATGGAACATTAAAACAACTGTTACAGACACCTCTGACAGTCACCAACTCACTATATGGAACATTAAAACAACTGTTACAGACACCTCTGACAGTCACGAACTCACTATATGGAACATTAAAACAACTGTTACAGACCCCTCTGACAGTCACAAACTCACTATATGGAACATTAAAACAACTGTTACAGACACCTCTGACAGTCACCAACTCACTATATGGAACATTAAAACAACTGTTACAGACACCTCTGACAGTCAAAAACTCAGTATATGGAACATTAAAACAACTGTTACAGACACCTCTGACAGTCACCAACTCTCTATATGGAACATTAAAACAACTGTTACAGACACCTCTGACAGTCACCAACTCACTATATGGAACATTAAAACAACTGTTACAGACACCTCTGACAGTCACAAACTCACTATATGGAACATTAAAACAACTGTTACAGACACCTCTGACAGTCACCAACTCACTATATGGAACATTAAAACAACTGCAGAAAACTTGCACTTTTTTAAGAATGGCATTGGGCTGCAAAGAGTAGACATGCTCAGCAGCTATGGGATATCGACAACAACAACAACAATATATATATATTACACGATCCAAGCACTGGCACCAACTTGACCTGATTCTCGTCAGAAGGCCACTCCTCAGGTCTGTGCTCTCCACGCGCTCGTACCATAGTGCAGACTGTGATACAGATCACTCCTTGGTTTGCTGCAAAATCAGAGCACAACCAAGAAAACTCTATCGTGTCAGACATGAAGGGAAACCACGCATTGATACCAGCAAGATGTCAGCCCCTTTCATGATCGCTCAATTCACTGCGACCTTCAAGAAAGTGCTCAGTAGCCCTCAGCATGGTGATACTATTACAGAGAACTGGGAGCATCTACGGAACACCATTCATAGTACTGCACTTGCCACCTTTGGTAAGAAAACAGCAAAGTCAAATGACTGGTTTGATGCTTCATCAGATGTGATGGCACCTGTCATTGAAGCTAAGCGCAGTGCTATGAATGAATACAAACGTTCACCGAGTGCCAGAACCCTACAGATCCTGAGGGCTACGAGAAGCAAAGTTCAACAAACTGCTCGACGTTGTGCAAATGACTATTGGCTCCAGCTCAGTGAGAGCATCCAGATCGCAGCGCAAACAGGCAACATTAGACAAATGTATGACGGTATAAAGAAAGCACTTGGCCCCCATAAAAGTAAGACGGCACCGCTAAAAACCATCAGCGGAGAGAAGCTAACCGATAAGGGTAAGCAGATGGAGAGGTGGGTCGAGCACTACTCTGAGCTTTACGCTAGAGACAATACCGTTACGCCTGCAGCCCTTGATGCTGTCAATAGTCTGCCAACTATGGAGGAGCTGGATGCCGAACCAACATTAGAGGAACTCAGCAAGGCCATTGATAGCTTGGCCTCTGGCAAAGCACCAGGCAGTGATGGGATTCCTCCTGATTTAATCAAATGCTGTAAGAGCACGCTATTACATCCCCTGCATAGGATGCTGTGCCAGTGCTGGGAAGAGTCAACTATTCCTCAAGACATGCGAGATGCCAAGATTGTAACACTGTATAAAAATAAAGGAGACTGTAACTGTATTTTTTTTTTCCTTGTTGAGGTGATCACTGGCCCAAAACAGTTTACATGTTGTTAGATGTGTAGTGCGAGCGTATGATGAGTTGAGTGTGGGTGCGAATGAAGACGCGAATGTGTTTAGGCTCGTATAGATGTAGATCCTGCAACCCATACTCTCACATGCAGTAATCAAGGATGCTTTGACACTGCAGGCATGTTTCAAGACATTTATTGACGGGAACACACATAATATCAACAGGAACAGTCAGTGTAACAAGGTCATGCTGACCTGACATCGATAGGTATACATTTGGCATTCAAAAAGGTAAACATCAGAATAGACGTGCATGGTCAATAGCAAAGTTCTTCAATAATGACAGTTCGTAGCGTCGCCCTTGGCGTCTCTGACTAAACGCGTCAGATGCCTTAGTTACCTTGACACACAGGTGCAACTTGGCACTCCCTGCCAATTGCACATATCAGGCTGTAGTATAATAGCCGGAAGCACAGGCCTCGTCCTAACGTCGGCCGTGTACTTCTGTTAAATAGGTTATCACCAACCCTGCAGTAATACTTATTGTAGATAGAAGTTCCGCCAATCTGCGGCTCCCACAATATATCTTCGTCACTGGATTTCTGGACAATATAAGACTAACAGTCTTGGATGGCTACCTCGAGCACAAATATATAAGTTCTGAAATGGCGGATCCGTGAACTGCTGTTCACCCTAGGTAATCCTTTACATGTTCTGCCACCGAAAAGCGTAATAATGCATAAAGGTCGGTATTACCTGGTAAATGAATCCTCAGAACTACACAAGGAATTCTGTCGTCATCCCGACGCACAGAGATTCACTGGGGAAAACTGCCATAGCAGTTACTTCGAAGATTCTCCCCGAAAAACAATGGACTCTTGGTCCCTTAAGAAAAACAGGACCTCCCGGCTTCCCGGAAGTATATCTCACTCCCGCTTAAAAAACCTTCCCATAGGCCCACGCCGAACTGTCAACCTCTGACCCTAAAGGTCAAACACAATGAATGAATAAACAAGGGAAGACAACCCCTAATCAACCTGACATCGCAGGTAAAGACACAATTATACTTATGATACAAACATAAGCAAATAACTTGACAGATGACTCCGTCGAAAATGACAGCAACAAGACAGAAGTGATTGCAATAACTACAGAGGCATCTCTCTTCTTAGTATTGTTGGTAAGGTTTTTGCCAAGGTCATCTTAATGCGACTACACAAGTTAGCTGAGCGCATATATCCAGAGGCACAGTGTGGATTCCGAGCTGGCAGCCAACAACAGACATGATCTTCTCTCTCCGCCAGCTTCAGGAAAAATCAAGAGAGCAGAAAAGACCATTATATATCGCCTTTATAGACCTCACAAAAGCATTTGACCTGGTTAGTAGGGATGGACTCTTTAAAATCCTCCTGAAAATAGGCTGCCCTTCTAAAATGCTGGAAATGATAAAGTCATTCCACGATGACATGAAGGGAACAGTCCAATATGCTGGAAGCACGTCACAGCCCTTTGATATACGAAGTGGCGTTAAACAAGGCTGTGTTCTGGCTCCGACCCTCTTCGGAATCTTCTTTGCCTTACTCTTGAAACATGCATTCAGAGATGCAACTGAAGGAATATGCCTTCACACTAGGTCAGATGGCCGGCTGTTTAATCTTTCAAGGCTGAAGGCAAAAACAAAAATCAGAAGGGTCACTATAAGAGACTTGTTGTTCGCTGATGATGCTGCAGTCGTCACTCAAAGCCAACAGGAGCTTCAGAGCTTAATGAATCGCTTCACTAAAGCATGCAAGGACTTTGGCCTCACAATAAGTCTAAAGAAAACGAATGTGTTGAGTCAGGATGTGGGTGCTGCACCAGTTATCACTATCGATAACTATGAATTGGCAGTGGTGCACCACTTCACATACCTAGGGTCTACCATCAATGACAAACTCTCACTGGATACAGAAATCGACAGCCGCATTGGCAAAGCTGCAGCTACCTTTGCCCGCCTCACATCGCGTGTTTGGGGAAACTCTAAACTCACAATGAAGACCATAGCTGCGGTATATAATGCCTGCGTCACCAGCACACTCCTATATGGCAGCGAGACCTGGACGACCTATGCTAAGCAAGAAAGAAGGCTCAATACCTTCCATTTGCGGTGTCTACGCCGCATCCTCGGCATCTCGTGGAAAGATAAAGTGACAAATGTCGAGGTGTTGTCACGTGCTGGCCTTCAAAGTATGTATACGCTGCTTAGACAGCGCAGACTTCGATGGCTTGGCCATGTTCGCCGCATGGAAGATGGTCGCATCCCAAAAGATATCTTCTACGGACAATTAGCAGATGGCAAGAGAACAGTTGGGCGACCACAGCTGAGGTTCAAAGATGTGTGCAAGAGAGATATGAAGGCACTGGACATGGATCCAGCAACATGGGAGGATGAAGCTGCCGATCGCACTAAGTGGCGATGCTATTTACGGCGCACCTCAGATTGGGCGAAGAGACACTCACACAAGAAGCAGAGGTGAGGACAAAACGTCGAAAGGAGCACCAGGAAAATAAGCAGCTGAGGGCTGCCACCTCAGGGGCGCATTCCCATAGTCAGTTATGACTGAAGGGGCTATTATTATTATTATATATATATATATATATATATATATATATATATATATATATATATATATATATACAGGAGTACAGTCAGTCGCTGGGTTCAGAGAATCAAAGAATCAGGAAGTGGAGATACGGAGCTGCTTGATCGGCCGCGCTGTGGACAGGACGCCACAGCCACCAACGCAGAAATGTTGAAATGCGTTGAGGGCATTATTCTTACTGATAGGCGAATCACTACTCAACAATTGGCCTTACAGCTGTCAGTCAGCATTGGTAGTGCAAATGCAGTTATAAAAACTCTTGGATTTTCTAAGGTTTGCGCAAGATGGGTTCTTCGAAGTCTCAAAAATGACCACCGATTGCAAAGGAAAGCAATTTCTTCTGAATTGTTGGAGCGTTTCAATGCTGATGGAGAGAACGTTTTGGCTAAGATCGTTACTGGTGACGAAACCTGGGCACGTCATTTTGAACCTGAGACAAAAAGACAGTCAATGGAGTGGCATCATCCGCAATCACCACGAAGAAAGAAATTCAAGACAATTCCTTCAGCTGGAAAGGTCATGATCACTGTCTTTTGGGATATTGAAGGTGTGATTCTTGTGGACGTTATGCCAAGAGGAGAGACAATCAGTTCGCAAGCTTACATTAAGACATTGAAAAAACTCAATCAACGTTTTCGCAGAGTTCGGCCGCACAAGAATCCAGCAGACCTGCTTCTTCTTCACGACAATGCGCGACCTCACACAAGTCTGGCAACACGGGAAGCAATCACCAAATTGGGTTAGACTGTACTACCCCATCCACCCTATAGTCTCGATTTGCCACCCTCTGATTTTCATCTATTTGGTCCACTTAAAGATGCACTCCGTGGGACAAGGTTTGAAGATGATGAAGGAATGATTCATGCAGCAAAGAAATGGCTACATGATCAAGACAAAATCTGGTATGGGCTAGGAATACATGCACTTGTTTCGGGCTGGCATAAAGCCGTACAAGTTGATGGGGATTATGTTAAAGATTTACGACCAACGATATCCGGCACCCGTAATTACAGGGACGTGGACAGTCAGGACCGCCAAGCATTCAAACAGAGGTCGTTAAATTGTGGCAGTGGAAAATCGTTTTAAGTGTGCATAATTGTGTATGTATGTGTGTGTGTGAGAGCGATGGTACCCTATTTTCCAATGTGATTATTTTACAAAAGGGAAAATCCTATTCTGTAACACTAAGGAGGCCAAATTTAATTTTGCTCTATTCATCTTGAGAAATTGAACAAGTAGGCCTAATAACATATGGGTGCAAGTATAAATGTGTAGTTGATCGAATATATACAGTAGTATTTGCGTGTGCCAACGAAAGTGTAAGTTTGAGTATTTAAAGGTATTATGCAATGTAAATGTACTCTCCTTGTATTTCATTTTGCTAATTGCACATGGTTTTTGTAATAATTGGAAAAAATTAATACATCGTAAAATAATCCCATGTTAATAAAACAGTATCTTTAAAAAAAAAAAAAAACAAGCAAGGTGTGCAATTGAAAAAAAAAAACCCCAAAAAAGTTCTCTATTACAGTATAAAACTATCCCCAATTTCCAGAGTGCGCGGTCACACAGCGTGACCGCTGAGGAAAATTTATTAGTAAACATACACACTTAATCTAGAGGACCTGATTAATTCCGCTCGTCAGACAAGAAGTACTGAGGGCCGCTCCTATTTTATCCTTTAGACCAAGAAAAAAAAACGTTTAAAAAGAGTATCCCATTCCTTTTTACACCAAACAAATAATGTTAGGCATGTAAATGTAGGGACACACTTAAGAAAATTGATTAGAAATTTTATACAAAAAAACCGGAAAGTAAGCTCGTAATAAAAATCACCACAAATTACAGAAACCATTTATTTTATTTAGGTTCATGTAAAGACAAAGGGTGTTCCACTACTCACACTTTGTTATGTGTACTATCAAATAAGAACCCGTGTTAGAAGACAAATTAGACAAGACAACATAATTTTACTGGAGTTATCATTCCCGGGACCAAGGGTCAAAGAAAATTGCCGCTACGCTGGACGACACGGTTATTTTTCCCAACCAAAAATTTCAATCCACACAAAATATTTTAAAAACACCTTAATGGAGTTTGGACAGGCCAGCGAAGCAAAAAAACATTAAAAAACATTCAGAAATCAATAATTAATTGGCGAATAATGTTAAAAGAAAAAAAAAATGGAGAAACAGCTCATACTTTCCTTTTCTGTTGCTCCACGTAAATTAAAATACAAAACAAAACAAAAAATTAACCACAGTGCCATTACATTACACTGCCACACCGACACAAGAGAAATTACTGGAGGTTATGGAAGACTTTGTTAGGAAAAAAATAAATAAAAACTAGAAAATAATTTAAAACACACGCTTTTTAATGAACTAAAAAGCAAAATAATTTGTCAAGCAGTTTATAGATGATTCTGATGAATTAACTTCTGCATTATTATTTCATAAGACCATTACTTAGTAAGCACTGGGTGGAGAGCCTGGTTTCTGCCTTATGCGCCGTGGTTTGGTGCTTAAAGAATTTTATTATTATTATTAAGTAAGTAATTAACTAAATTAACTAGTAGTAAGTAAGTATTACTTAACTTACTTAGGTCGTTCCACTTCTACCGTGAGGTGTAGATGTTTGTAAGAGAGAGCGCCATACCTATTCTATCGGCTGTCTTCTCCTGCTGTTAGTGGTATTGATGGTATTGTATGATGATGATGGTACTACATGTAAAATTGTATGAGGCCAGCTGTGAAGGCTCCTGAGATAAAATGTAATTGAGAATTGTCAGAAGGCCTTTCTTGCTACCACTACGACCTCACACTTAATTTTTTTTTTTATGAATGTAGTGCGTAAAGGTCTAGGGTAATGATGTGGTATACTGTGTGGCTGTGATAGTTATAAATAAAATATACCCCATAGATATTTAACAAGACTAATAAGATTAACAAGTGTTACAATACACTGAAACTCAAACTACACGTGTGTAAAGTTTTTGATAATTATAATTATATTACATTTATTTGTGTTCTGGATCAAGTTTTTTATTTTGACCAGAACACTGTTTTTAAAGAAGGATTTAAAATTTATAAAAATTATGCATGGAATGTTACATAATAAATGCAAAAGTGTACATATTTAAGTACTAGAATAGTTAGTTTTATTAAAATGTTCTGGTAGTCAGCTTACTAGGGCGGATATTTAATGTCTGTGCTGTTGGGGTGGTCTCATCAACACCGGTCTATATTGTACAACATAGTGTCCAGAAAATGGTGGGAATTTTTATGGGGGTATCTGCACTTATTAATGGGGTTGGTGAATATCCAGCAGACCAGAGGCTCACTCATCTGGTATTTGTAGCTCTGGTGCTGAAATCAGGTGGGTCCCACCTCCTCCGTGCTGGCGGGCAATAATGGTGGTCTCTGTCACAAGGACTGCACAGATAACACTTGTGTAAGTCACCACCCGAGTAGATACTGCTGCGTTGACGACAGAAACTCGCAGCTCAGAGTATGAATAATTAACACAGAAGTGCTAGCAAAACTCAGCTGAGCTGCTGGCTATAGGATGGCGTCCCTAAATTTAACTCACTGTCTTTCATATGGGAAAACACCACACTTTAAAATCTGTGTCTAACACTGAACAATTATTGAAGAATGACCCCAAATGCGCTCTGAGCGCTAATGATATGATTGTCTGTGGCCAATCACTGCCGAGGTTTATTTTTAATTTCAAATTTCCTCACTAAAGTCATTTCAGTCAAGCTTCAGTCACGTATGGATGGTTATCTGTTAGTCTGTCCGTCTCTACTTGTGTTTCTACAAAATTGTGCTCGATTTTTGACCCAACCGTTCTCTCCCCTTCAAATTTTTGTTGTAAAAAGTTATATTTAGACACAGCTACCACCAATGTCCCTTCACTTCTATGCCAAGTAAATTTGAACACTTGTGTCCAAGGTCGTGTTTTTGTGTGCAAATAACGATATGTTAGATTCAATGCAGTCTGTGGCTGATGTAAACTACACTGTCTTTTGTCATTATTTTCAATATTATCTATCCGTCTGTAAAATTAAGACCATATTCGTTCACTGCTCAGAATAGGCCATCTGGCCAGCTAATTTTATATTCCTAACATTAATATTAAGAAAAATTTACTTTTTAATTTTTTGTAATTTTTTTCAGACATCTGCGTTCTTCCGCTCAAATTCAAATCAAGCGCTTGGTATCGCAAAACGTCCAATTCCGTACCTCGTGTCAATTTGGGGGACTTGAATTTTTTTTCTTTTCTCCCTTTCCCCCCCCCCCCCCCCCAATTGCGTCTCTTTAGCCTTTCCAGTCATATTTTTTTTTTCCTTTTTGATCCTCCGTTCCCCTCCGGTCTAGCAAGTCAATTTTATGGGGATGATGACCCGCGGTCTAGGCGATCATGTACATCAGCAGCCTACGCATTATGTTTTTATCCTTAAATGTTATCCTTGGAGGAATTTTACCGTTGTATCTCTGTCAATTTCACTACACATCTCCCCACCTGAAAACATGCCTATGGCAAGTTCCAAAACCAGCGATACACATAGGTAAAATTACTCCTCCCGTCTGCCATTACTCTAATTTTGATCACAGGGGTGCCGACTGAGGAAATCTGCACCGACATTCAATTTGCCTGGGATATATTGGATACTAAACTGATAAGGTTGAAGCAATAAAGACCACCTCAGCAATCTTGCGTTTTCATGCTTAGCCTGAGACAAGAACACGAGAGGCTGATGATCCGTCTCCACCACAAATGTCCTACCATACAGATAGATTTGAAACTTCTTTATTGCCCAGATTAATGCTAAACATTCTTTTTCGCTTGTGGAGTATCCTTGTTCCGCCTTATTCAATTTGCGGCTTGCATAAGCGACTGGTTTCAGTTCCCCATCAGGTGAAGATGATCTTTGCAACAAAGCCCCTCCAAGTCCTACATTACTTGCATCGGTTCTTAAGACAAAGTCCTGTGTCAAATCAGGCAGTTTGAGAATAGGCTTGCTAGTGAGTTTTTCCTTTAACTCTTGGAACGCTAATTCACATTGTGCAGTCCAAATAATTTTATCTGGAAGTCCCTTGCGAGTCAGATCAGTCAGAGGAGCACAAATGGCGTTAAAATTTTTGATGTATTTCTGATAAAATCCGCATAACGACACGAATGATCGCACGTCCTTTTTGGTTTGCGGCCTAGGTGCTCTCTGCAGTTTTTCCAAGTTCTTAGGATCAGGGGTCATATTACCCTGATATACAGTGTGCCCCAAGAATTCCAACTCTTTGCATCCAATACAACATTTTGTTGGCCTAGCAGTTAAGTTCGCCTCCCGAAGTCTATCAAACAACATCTCCAGAGCTTCAATGTGTTCTTCAAATGTCTCTGTGGCGACGAGTATATCATCCATGAAATTCGTGATACATGGGTTATTCAGGGGGTCCAACAATTTTCGCATCATCCTTGAAAACACACTCGGAGCATTTTTCAGTCCGAATGGTAGCATATTGAATTCATAATGTCCATCCGAAGTGCTAAAAGCCAAATAAGGTCTCACTTCAGGCTTCACTGGGATCTGGTAATAGCCTTTACTAAGATCCACTTTGAAAAGTATTTTGCCTTGTTCAGTCTGGCAAATAGCTGTTTTGTGTC
Source organism: Oreohelix idahoensis (assembly GCA_024509875.1). Classification (NCBI taxonomy): domain Eukaryota; kingdom Metazoa; phylum Mollusca; class Gastropoda; order Stylommatophora; family Oreohelicidae; genus Oreohelix; species Oreohelix idahoensis. The sequence goes on from JAMPIV010000487.1 coordinate 28,709, forward strand.
TGGTAATGGATCCACTTGTCCTTCTGTGACAGCATTCAGTTTCCTGTAATCTATGCACAGTCTGTGTTCCCCAGACGGTTTCCTCAACAAAACGACACTAGAACTAAAAGATGATTCACTGTGCGAAATAATCCCCTCCTTCAATAAATAATCTATTTCTTCCTTTAATGCCTTCTCCTTCGCGAACGGAATAGAATAGGCTCTCATACAGATTGGGTTTGAGTCTACCAGTTTCATGTCATACTGTAGCAAATTTGTATGGCCTGGTTTATCTGTTAATACATCTGTATGTTCCTCCAGAACTTGTTGAACTCTCTCCCTCTGGTTTTAGTCAGGTGCTTACTGACTTTTACCTGTGCTGCTGTTTCACAAGGATGTAATGGGTATTCATGTGAGGTGAGTGGTTCTTTTTGCATCTGGGTTGCAATAGCCAAGGTCAATAAGGGGTGCTTTCCTGGAGTGGTCTGTCCAGATACTTCTTTAACAGGTTTACATGATAAACTTTTTCCTTCCCCTTTTTGTCAATTTTATAGTTTGTTCTAGACACCTTCTCTAGAACCGTATATGGACCTTGCCAACCAATTTGTAATTTATTCTGGCTTCCCGGTAGTAGAAGCAGCACCTTCTCTCCGACTGCCAGTTCCCTGTCCTTTGCCTTCCTATTAAAATATGCTGCATGTTTCTTCCTGCTTGTTTCAAATTATCATTTGCCAGTTTCCATCCAGCTTTCAAACGAGTGGTCAGTTCGTTCACATATTGATACGATGAGGTAACAGTCTCTTCCGCCTTCTCATCTGTCCAGGTCCTTAATAAAGTTACATCTGGATCTTTAATTTATCATACTTATTTTTCATGGAACTCATCTGGTCCCGTCCATTAGAAGCTTTATAATGAGGACTTTTCTTCCTAGAATCATCACTCACAAATCGACCACTACCTTTTTTTTTTTTTTTTTTTCTCTGGGGTTTGTCTCCCCACTTAAGATTGTTTATGAGAGATCTTCGCTCTCTTGTCTGTTCCTCCAGTTTATATAAGTCTGACCGAGGGATTGTCATCCTATCCTGGGTTAAATTTCTTCTTTGTACTCTTCGCATAGCGGCCATGTTAATCCATTCAAGTGAAGACTGGGTGTGAAAAGGGGGCTCCCATTCCACTTTGTCTACCCGTGTATAATTAGTTTTCCTTTCAGGCCTAAAGTTGCCCCGTGGCGGTTCTAGGTCCTGCACATATTTTCCCTTTGTGGGTGTTCCCTCATGAAATACGCCACATGCTTCTACAAAGTTTTCAACATCGACATTTACGTCGGGCCAATAGTATTTTAGAGCAATCTTTTGGCAGATGGTACCGACTTTCTCATGGTCACCATCTTTTCCAACATGTAAGCTCCTTATCAAAATTTGCCCTATATCTCTTGGGAAGAACTAACTGTCCGTGACCAGTGGATCTAGTTCCTGTCTTCCTGTATAATAGTTTGTTCTTCATGAAATATTCCCCCTTGCTCGGAGGTGTGTGGCATTTGGGCAATTTTTTAAAACAGGGCTTGAGTGTCCTATCCTCAGCCTGCGCCTTCCTCATCTCCTCTGGATGAGCGTTTATAGGTTCACCTTCTTCCTCCTTCTTCTGTGACCTGTCTGCACTGTCGCCATGATCACAGGTTTCTCGGGATTCCCCAAGAAGACGTATCTACACCCCAATATCAGAGGGTAGATTGGTTCATCTATCACTGCTGCTCTGATTTCTCCTTCCACATAGCGAGTTTTCACCGTTATCCTTGCGATGGGAAGTGTCATGAGTGGTATGTCCTTAGTCGCCCCTTGTATTTCCACTGTTTCTGTGGTATACTGACTTGGGTCCACTAGGCTAGACTTCACAACTGAATCATAATCCAAACCTGTATCATAAAGGCACCTTATGGTGACCCCATTACAAATAACATCCTCACAAACTGGGGGGTGATAAGGTTCCTGTTGTCCCTTAGGATTAACCTTTAATCTTTGCGTCCCCGACTTCATTGCAGCAATGTTTGAAGGTTTCCTTCTACAAAATTCGGTGTTATGGTTATCCTTCTTGCACCATTTACACCATCTTTTTCCCTTGGTTCAACGGTTTTCTTTCATTGAACTTTTTGGTCATTGAACTGTGAGTTTCTGTCGCGATAGTCATTTCTTGGCCGCTCAAAAATTTGTCCTACCTTTATTTCCCTGCTCTCTATTATCAAATTTATTAAATTGCTGTGGAGCTTTAAAATTGTCTATGTGCTTCTTCTTAGCACCACTTACCTCTGCCTGGGCTGCCTGATACCTCTCAGCAACATTTAAAAATTTCCCCCAACTTCTCTGCACCTTGTTCCATGAGAAATTTTCTCATGTCTGGAGCCATGGACTCTCTCAATTGCTCAATCATGATCATTTCTTTAAGATCTTGGGTCTTCCCCAGAGCCGTCCATTTCTCCAAATAGGTTTCTAGTCTGGCAGAGAATTGGTGGTATGTCTCCCCAGACAACAGTTTGGCATTTCTAAATCTCTTACGATAAAATTCACCATTCTTCTCGTACCTTAATAACAAAGCCTGCTTTAACATGTCATAATTGTCTTGGTCTTCCCTGTTCATTTTGGCAAATACTTCATAAGAAGCACCCCTCAATCCCTGTGATAGCTTTAAACTCCACCTCTCTCTCTCTAACCCATATGTAGTAGCTAATAACTCAAAACGTCCCAGGTACCCCTCTATGTCATCGTCTTTCTCAACAAAATGGTCTAAATGAAACCCCATAGCTGAGTTTGAGGCTCCCATACTGGGCGTAGCATCTGAGGCAAAAGGGCTGGCACCATTTTCAGGGGCCGGGCCTTGTAATTCCAGCTCCCTTAGTCGTAATTCGTGCTCCCTCTGCAACCTTCTATCTTCAGCCTCCCTTTCGGCCTTTTTATCTTCTGCCTCCCTTTCGGCCTTTTTATCTTCTGCCTCCCTTTCGGCCTTTTTATCTTCTGCCTCCCTTTGCTGTCGTTTTTCTTCTGCCTCAATCTGCAGCCTCTTAATTTCTCTTTCAGCCTCAATTTGTAATCTCTTTTCTTCAGCTAACCTGTCAGCCGCTAATTTTCTTTCAGCCTCTTTTTCTAATCTCCTTTCTTCCCGTTCAATATATTTATCACATTCAGTCGTTACGTATTGAATTAAAATTTGACCATCCATCCCCATCTCCTTCGCAGTGAGCACAGCAGCTGATCTAAACTTTGCTAGCTCAGCCATACTTTTTAGACAATATAATAATATATAAGCTAAATCTCTAACCAGTAAATACACTAAGTACTTCTAATTACTATAATCTAACTAATTCTAACTAACCAGTTAACTAATTAATTATTACTGGCTGTGAAGATTCACCAACTTTTATCCGCAGGGACACTTTTAATTTTAAAGGAAATTTTACAATTTATTTCCCTACTTTTATTTCTCCCACCAGGAGATCTTAATATTACTGTTGGGCTAATTATCCCTGGACAAGACCCCAATATATGTAGTGGTATTGATGGTTTTGTATGATGATGATGGTACTACATGTAAATTGTATGAGGCCAGCTGTGAAGGCTCCTGAGATAAAATGTAATTGAGAATTGTCAGAAGGCCTTTCTTGCTACCACTACGACCTCACACTTAAATTTTTTTTTTATGAATGTAGCTGCGTAAAGTGTCTAGGGTTATGATGTGTACTGTGGTGTGATAGTTATAAATATACCCATAGATATTTAACAAGACTAATAAGATTAACAAGTGTTACAATACACTGAACTAACTCACGTGTGTAAAGTTTTTGATATAATTATATTACATTTATTTGTTCTGGATCAAGTTTTATTTTGACCAGAACTTGTTTTTAAAAGAAGGATTTAAAATTTATGAAAATTATGCATGGAATGTTACATAATAAATGCAAAAGTGTACATATTTAAGTACTAGAATAGTTAGTTTTATTAAAATGTTCTGGTAGTCAGCTACTAGGGAGGATATTTATTGTCTGTGCTGGTGGGGTGGTCTCATCACACCTGTCTATATTGACTACCTAGTGTCCAGAAAATGGTGGGAATTTTTATGGGGTATCTGCAACTAAATGGGGTTGGTGAATATCCAGCAGACCAGAGGCTCACTCATCTGGTATTTGTAGCTCTGGTGCTGAAATCAGGTGGTCCCACCTCTCCGTGCTGGCGGGCAATAATGGTGGTCTCTGTCACAAGGACTGCACAGATACACTTGTGTAAATCACCACCCGAGTAGATACTGCTTCGTAGACGACAGAAACTCGCAGCTCCAGATTATGAATAATTAACACAGAAGTGCTAGCAAAACTCAGCTGAGCTGCTGGCTATAGGATGGCGTCCCTAAATTTAACTCACTGTCTTTCATATGGGAAAACACCACACTTTAAAATCTGTGTCTAACACTGAACAATTATTGAAGAATGACCCCAAATGCGCTCTAAGCGCTAATAATATGATTGTCTGTGGCCAATCACTGCCGAGGTTTATTTTTAATTTCAAATTTCCTCACTAAAGTCATTTCAGTCAAGCTTCAGTCACGTATGGATGGTTATCTGTTAGTCTGTCCGTCTCTACTTGTGTTTCTACAAAATTGTGCTCGATTTTGACCCAACCGTTCTCTCCCCTTCAAATTTTTGTTGTAAAAAGTTATATTTAGACACAGCTACCACCAATGTCCCTTCACTTCTATGCCAAGTAAATTTGAACATCTGTGTCCAAGGTCGTGTTTTTGTGTGCAAATATAACGATATGTTAGATTCAATGCAGTCTGTGGCTGATGTAAACTACACTGTCTTTTTGTCATTATTTTCATTTTATCTATGTCAAATTAAGACCCTATTCCACTGCTCAGAATTAGGTGGCAGTAAGAAAAATTTTACTTTTAATATTTTGTAACCATATTCGTTCTTTCAATTCTCAAGCGCATTGTATCGCAAAACGTCATATTCCGAACTCGTGTCATTTTGGGGGACTAGGCCATTCCCCCCCCCGCCCCCCCCCCCCTGGTCTCAGCCTTGTCCAGGTCATATTTTTTTTTTCCTTTTTTGGATCCTCCGTTCCCCTCCGGCCTAGCAAGTCAAATTTATGCAGGTTGATTACCCGCGGTCTAGGCGATCATGTACATCAGCAGCCTACGGCATTATGATTAATCCTTACAATTGCTCCTTGGAGGAATTTTACCGTTGTATCTTCTGTCAAACTCCCTGGCTTGGTTACCAATTCTAGTCCTCGGTCCTTCTAAATTGTCTAATGTAGTCCTCCAGCGGACTTAAAAATCTGGACACCACACTGGATTCTAAACTCTTAGTACAACCATTCATACACAGTGGTAGCCGCTTCTATCTTCCCATTCTGCAGACATGGCCAAACCATTTCGTTGGTACTGTTCAAACTTTGGGTCGTCCTGGAGGTCTTTCTGGATCTTAGTAATGCTTGCCGTGGTATGACGATTCTTCTCTCCCATTTGCTTGACATGGCCAAACCATTTCGTGGTACTGTTCAACTTGGGTCTGCTAGGAAGGGGCTTTTAGGCTTTGACGTGATCGTCCGGACCATGTCTCTTCTTGTTACTTCAACCACTTTCCTCAGATACCTCATTTCTGAGGTTTGGATCTGGCTTTTGTGGGTTGTAGTCATTGCCCACGACTCGCATCCATATGTCAAAACTGGGACATAGGTGGAGCGGTATACAGCCATCTTCGTTTTCTTACCCACCTCTTTCTGTGTGAGGAATTCCTCGATTTAACCAAAAAACTCCTCCCCAGCCGTGCTTTTCCACGACTCCTCACAACTGTTCTTTGATACCTCCCTTTCGGTCTATAATAGCTCCGAGATATTTAAAGTGGTCGACCTGCTCCAGGACCTGTTCTCCCAACTTAATCTGATGTTTTCTTTCTTCTCGTGATATCACCATGGATTTTGTTTTAGAGCTGCTTATGACCATCCCTCTCTTCTCCAGCTCTTCCTTCCAGACTTGCAGGTTGGATTGGAGGAGACCCCCACCCCACCCCTGATTTAGCAATCCCCCCAAATCTTCCCCAAAATGCACCAGCCCGCGCAACCACCCACTCCACCCCCTCACATCTCCCAGTACCCCCAATGAACACTTTCTTGTTTCCTTCCCCAACCCCATGTATTGATGACATTCGTCCATAAGGAGTATGAATGAGGTAAGGTGATAGGACACCCCCCCACCTTGTTCTTACACCAGTGGTGGTCCTGAACTCTTCTGACCTTATGGTTTGCTGTTCCTCACCATAAATTTCCTACCAAGACTTGTAGAAAGCCCGAACCATACCATGACCCCCAGCCCCCCTGGAATATTCCCGCCTTGCCAAAACAGTCCCACAGTTTGCTACAGGGGGACCCTGTTCAAACCCCTTTTCCAGATCTATGTAAACACCAGATGCCCCCTCACCCTTATAACTCAACCACCTTTTCACTCAGCTGTCTGAGTGTGACCCCCCACTCCTTAACCGCATCCTCCCCCACACCATCACCCCTTGTTAAAGCCAGGACCCGCCTCTAATTTGGGCTTCCCCATCACCCCCCTCAGCTCCTCCCTTTCCCAATTGTATACTTTTTTGTATTTCCATGTTCCGCAAGTCATAGTCCGTTTCAGTTCGTCGCCTTTATTGAATAAGCCCCCGTAGTCTTCTCCACCATCCTTTTCTCGTTAATCTGGTTTTTTTTTTTAAGGAACTCACCCAGGTGATTCGCCCCAGCCCTAGCCTACCCATGATTGAAGGGGTTGCCTCCTTACGGCCTCCATGCAGGCCGCCCTCCTCCCTTTTTGAGCCGGGCTTGGGACCGGCCTAGGGTGGGAGTTCAATAAACACTTATGGATAAATTGTAATTTAAGCGCTTATTTTAAGCGCCCCTCGAATTTTAGTCTATTTGATGTTAACATTTTTTGACTGCAAGCTCATAAACAACCCTTGAAAATTATTTTTGGCTTTTAGTGCATTAAGCGCGTGTGTTCAAATATTTTTTTTATTTTTTTATTTTCTTCTTTTTAGTAGTTAAATTTTTTTTTTTTTTTTTTTTTAAATTTCAAAGTCAAATGTAATCGATCCGCTAATGACAACTCATCAGCTTGCATACAATCAGAAGTTAAAATAAAAGCGTGTAAAAATAGGACCACTTTTAGCACAGCATGGTTTCACACTTTTACTTACCTTACCTTGTATCGCTAACCCTCCCCAATTGTTATACAACACTCGTTTAGCATCCCCTAGACAAATGAACAGCGTCCCAAAAAAAAGAAACTGCCCGTGCATATGACCTCATCTATCCCCCACCACACTCAATGTTTGTTTTTTTCCTATTTGTATTTTAACCTGCTGTAGCAGCTGTAGGATTTCGTAATGTTCTCAGCAGAATGAAATAGTTATCTGAAAAAGGTCTTGAAAATTATCCGAATAACTTGTACTACTAGAAACGGTAATCTATAAATTTACCCGAAGATGAAAAGCCACGGTCGTGAACCCCATTCCTTGTACCCATACTAGTAAAAAAAAATGATGCAGCAAAAATAATTATTATTTATTTTTAACCGCCATTCATTTTTACTACTTATTTCTAACGACTGTCATTATTGTATTGTCATGGGGAATACACAACTATGCCAATTTTCAGAGCTTTGCTCACCTGGAAGTGATTGAAAAAATCGATTGCACGATTTGAAAAGTGGCCCGAAAGTTACATACAAGGCAAATTAAATATCAAAAGCTACATGAGGCTCTGGAGAGGGAGATAATACAACCTGAAGCCTATCCCAGAATCTGAGGGGTAAATCTGATATGATGAACTACGACACGTAGAAAGAAGGCTCTGCCCCAGCGTTTTAAGCTTAACGCAGAGACTTTTCGTTGTCCCCCTCCGTGAGGCTAGAAAGCAAAAAGACGAATCATTTAGACAATTTGCTACCAGGCTAAAAGTGGTGGTCCCTCAGCATCTTCGATGAATCTTATGAAGGGCTGAAGATGGTTCTCGTGGAGCAGTTCAAGGACTTGCTCTCCCCTGACATGAGAAGGTTCCTGGCGGAGCACGGGGTCGAAACTCTTGAGCAGGTTGTACTATTTGCTGATAGGTACAAGAGCGCCCAGTCGGAAGCGAATCCGTCTAAAAGGTGCCACCATGATACTCATCCCAGACAAAAGGATCACCCAGATAATAACTCCAAAAGTACGGACGACACAACACACAAAACAGCCCACCAACAGCAACAGCAACCACAGGATCACCACAGTCAGAAACAGAGCAATTCAGCCCAGGGAACTGGATGGAGATGGTGTAAGGTGTGCAAAAATGACACACATTTTTCATCGGAGTGTAAGAGGCAGAAAACAAGCCCTTACAACGTTGCATATTTGATTACTAGGTCGATAGTGAATCATGATTTAACAACATGTGAACAGAATTCCAGCCACCCCTCTATTGCTAAACTCGTAACTGTGAGTAACCGATCAATACGGTGCTTATATGACTCGGGTCTAGAGAATACTCGGCTTTAGTTTCTCTATCTTTGGTGAAGGCCCACAAACCCTATCCTTCTTCCGGTTGCGGAAATTATTGTCTCAACTCGATATGTCCGGGGAAAAATCAATGCCGCAGTTTTATACGATTTAGTCTATCCTCTCATTTTAGGGAGAAAATATGTCTTCCTTGGGGATCCGTCACAGAAACGCAAGTCGACACAAAAGAGAGAGAACCCAGGAAACGCCCCAGCGGCCTCTTCTCTCATCCCTAACCAGCCCCAACATATCGGAGCTGAAGCAGGCACATAGGGCCGATCAGACCCTAAAACCTTGCTTTTCAATGTTGTATTCCATTTTTACCAATGTTAATGTTGTTTGCTTCGATGTGAGAACATTTGCTTTGTTAGAGGTTAGTGTTACGGAATTTGGTAAGTATGGTCAATAACAATAATAATAAATTGTTTGGTTTTAACTTTAGCAGGGTATGACTGTAATGTTAATACACGACATTACTGGAGGCAAAACAATAAATGAACTATTATTAAAATTTTGGACAAAGACACGAGAGGCTTAAAATATCTATATTTTATACATACAAAGAAAGTGTGTGTGGGTTTTTTTTAACGTACGCCCGCTATTACTCGAGGCGAAATCTCCAGTTAAATGTCTAACCTGAGACTGATTTTTACGTGAGTATCAATTTTTTCCCTGCACAACGACAGATGTCCTCTCGCCATTCAGGCAGATACTGTACTCGCCGATTTCGGAGGTACCCATTAGAGCTGGGTCGGCTCAGGAGCCGTTGAGGTTATTCCAGTCCCTGGTCGAAGACGCTCACTCAAATGTTCTCGCCAGGGCTCGAACCTGGATCACCCGATCGCCAGCGCAGTGTGGTAACCATTACACACCAGCGCGGCTCCCCTTCGTAGTGTATTAATATGGAAGAATAAATAACGATTTTTTTCCTTTCAAAGACGCTATTCTATTATTTCAAAGCACAGTTGCTGACCACATCATCCCTAATGTGACGAATGGTGGAGAAAGTATGGGCCTAACTCCATATTCTCAATATGCCCTCTACGGGCGTGTAAACGTTGGATCCTTACCTTTACCTACAGTTGCCATGTAAATTTACACACAAAAAACGTGCAGAAATGTGTGCATCAACTCTAGTGTAACACAGACAAGTACCAAGTCCTAGATTGGGCTATAAGTGTCTAACACAGTGGTTCCCCTAACATATTTCGGTCCAGCGCCCCCTTAGGACCAACTAATGTCCCGTGGATGCCACGTATTATATACTGTAAGAATCCCGTGTTATACACGGCTCCTCGTATATTTTACTAGAATTCCCTCATATATCAGATTATTTAGTCTGAGCATTGGTCGTAGAATGGATAATTACATCTTTCTACAATTAGCTGACAGTATGTTACCATAACAAAAATATGTAATACAAAAAATACTACATGCACATTAAACAGGACGCCAAACATTCAGTACGGTATTTATAAATTTTGTACAGGAATTCACAAATTTCAACCGACTTATTCACACGTAAACAAATAAATGTGAGAGTGTGTGTATGTCTGGTATGTGATACTGTTGGCAGCTTTATCGCTAATTGTTAACAGAGAAACGCCCTCATCACTTGACTTCACGCATTTCTTCATTTCCTTATTGACTTCTTGTAGTGGGTGGAACTCTACTGCCTCAGCTCATCCGTCGCAGGAAAATTGATATTCTCTTGCTGTGGGGGGGGGGGGGGGGGGGGGGGGGGGGGGGGGGGGGGGAGAGGGAAGGGGGGGGGGGTGTTGGTGAGACAAATGACAGAACTACTGCTCTCTCAAGCATGTCGTAAAAATGCCACTAATATGAGGTTATGCTTGAGGCGGCAACTTCATTATGTACAAACAAAGTGATACTACAAACCACCAACTGTACAACTTCATTATGAACAACAAAGTGATACTACAACCACCACAGACACACTTCATTATGTACACCAAAGTGTTACTACATCCACCACTGTCAACCCCTTATTATGTACAACAAAGTGTTATACTACAACCCACCCACTGTCAACTTTATTATGTACAAACAAAGTGATACTACAACCACCACTTTCAACTTTATTATGTACAACAAAGTGATAACTACAACACCACTGTCAACTTTATTATGTACAACAAAGTGATTACTACGAACCACCACTGTCAACTTTATTATGTACAACAAAGTGATACTACAAACCACCACTGTCAACTTTATTATGTACAACAAAGTGATACTACAACCACCACCTGTCAATACTTTATTTATGTACAACAAAGTGATACTACAAACCACCCACTGTCAAACTTTATTATGTTACAACAAAGTGATACTACAAACCACCACTGTCAACTGTTATTATGTACAACAAAGTGATACTACAACCACCGCTGTCAACTTTATTTTTTTAAAAAAAATGAACAACAAAGTGATACTACAACCACCGCTGTCAACTTCATTATGTACAACAAAGTGATACTACAACCCACAGCTGTCAACTTTATTATGTTACAACAAAGTGATACTACAACCACCACTGTCAACTTTATTATGTGCAACAAAGTGATACTACAACCACCCAACCTGTCAAACTTTATTTATGTACAAACAAGTGATACTACAACCACCAATGTCAACTACATTATCTACAGCACAAAGTGATACTACAACCACCACTTTCAACTTCATTATTTACAAACAAAGTGATACTACAACCACCACTCAGTCAACTACATTATCTACAACAAAGTGATACTACAACCACCACTTGTCAACTACATTATCTACAACAAAGTGATACTTTACAACCACCACTGGTCAACTTCATTATCTACAACAAAGTGATACTACAACCACCACTGTCAACTTCATTATCATACAACAAAGTGATACTACAACCACCACTGTCAACTACATTATCTACAACAAAGTGATACTACAACCACCACTGTCAACTACATTATCTACAACAAAGTGATATACAACCACCACTGTCAACTACATTATCTTAACAAACAAGTGATACTACAACCACCACTGTCATACTTCATTATGTACAACAAAGTGATACTACAACCACCGCTGTAAGAACATGTAAATGTTTGAAGCAGGCCCCTGCAGACGACCAACTGTAATGGTATGGTCCATGTTCCATTAGAAGTGAAAAAAGGAACAGGATTGAATAAATACCACCTTAGAGCAATCAAAAATACCACCTTAGAGCTATCAAATACCACCTTAGATCTATCAAATTGCCACATTTAGAGCTATCAAATATCACATTACAGCTATCAAATACCCCATTAGAGCTATCAAATACCATATTAGAGCTATCAGTTTTTTAAACCAAGAACAATCATTAAAACATCATTCCAGACAAAAAAGTTATGTGAGAAATAGCAACTTATAAAATACAAAAAGAGAAGAAAAAAAATCATGGCTTCGCTCGAACAATATCAATGAGCAGCGTACATTGATAAATAAGTATTGGTTGATATGGACACATGTGAGAATGGAATCTGGATCAAACAGCAGTCCAGGTTCGTATAAACGTCACTATGAAAGAGACCCTGACAATCTAGGTGAATATAGCTCCTATTAGTGACATATTTAGGTATTGAGAGCCGGACTGGGGGAAGGTTTCCGGTCTTCAGCCCGACACTAGATTTTTTTTTTTTTTTTTTGGTGTTAAATGGCTATTACGTTATACAAAAGTAGGATTACATACTTTTATTTTAAAGGATATTTTATTCCCCAACAATCAATAATATCACTTAGGACGCATTACAGCAAAATGGTTTATGGGGGTGGCCTACAGTCCACACGATTGATTTCCCCAAGAAGACACATATAATTATATAACTCAACCTGGAACAATTCCAACATTTACGTCACTGAAGCGAATGTGTTGACAGGTATCATAACGAAAACTGCAACATAACAGCATACCAGTCCTCTGTTATTTTATTGAAAATTGGAAACTAGTAATTAAATCTACATGAGACGCTTCACGGTGATTACAAGAAAAATTAAGACCAAAAATATGTGATGGCAGATATGACAGCGAAATCGATGATAGTCCTAAAGATCGTAGCAATGATTGTGATATAGCAATTGATTGTGATATAGCAATGATTGTGATATTCTTGAGGGTGGGTGTGAGACCCCTGTTTATGCCTTTTAAAAAAAATTATGATGATAAAAATGAATATAAACGATTCATTACCATAATGCCATTTAAAATACATAATAAATTATGTACTAAAAAAAAAAAACAAAATCATAGGCTTAACCCAGTTGAATCCGGTCTGTTCTTGTCCCCCTCTAAGATCCCTCCTGACGTCTCTTAACTTGAGAGGTTCGGAGTGCCCTTCAGTATCGCGTGTCCAGGCGCGCTCGTACTATGTTGGTGTGGTTAATCAAATATTACATCACAACATCAAAAACACTAGGAGATCAGAGGGGTCTTCGGGGCCCCTACACCCTCCACAAAGCGCCCTAACAGGGGCGTTGGCGTGGACGCTACAGGTGTAGGAATCCCCTCAGACAATGCCGAGCTTCGCCCCTGTTACAGGACTACACGCGAACATAATTCTGGGGTGGCGTATGAAAAACCACCCCAAACGAAGTAAGCGTTATTTTATTTTTGGTGTCCTGCAGAAAGCGCAGAAGTTTCTTGTGCCATCTTCCCTGCCTTATGAGCTCCGGTATCTAGACCAAGATTATATAACCTAATGCGTGAACGTTGCTCAACCAATCGGGCTTTCGCCAATCAAGGCTTAAGCCGAGATCTGGTTAAACAGTTTATTTATAGATATTATGTAATGGTGATATGGCAAAAACTTCTATTCATTCCAAATCGGGAGAGCAGGCATATACTCGAATTTCGATTACCATTTAAGTTCATATCTAGGCCATGTCCGTGTGTCAACTATGTATGTTAAAGAAACGCCCACTGGAATCGATGTATGAAAAAAAGTATTAAATGGAAACCTTTCATTGAATCTGTAGTTTTTTGACCTTAATTTGGTTTCATCTGCTGTTCCAAGCGTCACAGGCGTGTTTATTACTTTCCGCTCCAGTACACAAACTGTTTGTCATTTTGTTTCGTTACTATGGCTGTCAGCATATAGGTCCATTTTCTTCCAGATTATCCTCTACTCCTGTCAACTTTTCATTTTAAGCCAATCTATGCTTTATGATTGTGTTACTTATTACATCTATTTAACTATGCGCTGATGCCCCGTCTTAAATCCTGGTCGCCCCTAAAGCGATACAAAAACAATTCAATAGGACTACTAATATGACGTACTACTTGGGCGTGGCAATATCATCATATAAAACAAGTTTCTATAGAAACCAACACTGCACGAGCATATGCTTTGGCGTAAGCTTCCTGAAGGTGGCCAACTAAAGTGGTGGCTCCACTCTGCATAAGCCACGATAGAAGGACAATGACGAACGATGATGGTTTGAGCTGACAGACTAGGATTCATCGTTACAAGTTTTTAAACCAGTCAATTATATTTGTTATCAGTTCATAAAACTGGTTGCAAGAAGTGTTTCATATTTTCTAACGTCAAATGAATACAGAAGAGAAGTGAAAAGCGTTTAATGTGGTATATACTTGTAACTGGTTTGAAGAGTTGGTGGTTAAAAAAAAAATGTTGTGTGCTTGAAGTGGTGTTGTGGTTAGTATGGGGGAGACTGTAATGACTTAACTTATAATTCATAACCAGCGTTGCCACTCCACAGTGGATTCACCTAGATCTAGGTTGTTTTCTTTTTTTTTTTTGGTCCCATCTAGAAATCATTTTCTTTCATTACGTGAAGAACGCCACCTAGATTTCGCCCAAAATCGCCCAAAAAATCGCCGAACGCCGAAGTAGCCAAAATATCGTCCTAATAATCGATCGAAGTAGCCAAAATATCGTCCAAAATAGCCCAAGTCGCCGATGTGTAGTTTTTTTTTTTTTTTTTCAAAAACTCGGAGTGGCAACGCTGCTCACAACCTTATCAGACATTCGAAAGCCCAAACATTGAGCCAAAGTGTTGTTATCATTGCAGGGTAGTTTTTTTCTCTGGAAGAAACAAGGGTAAGACTAATAGAGGGAAACGAGAGAAAACTCATGGAAGCGGCTGAAACACAGGACACAGATAAAAGGAGGTAAAGAAGATTTGGAAAGACCACAAGCTTGATGGCACTGAAGAGCTAGATGACTTGGAATGAATTTTTTGAGAGCTCACGTTCCTTGGGGAAGTGATGAATACTGAGTAGGTGAAACATGACAAAACAGACTTAATAAGGAAGGATATACAATAAATCCTCATGCTTTGTGCTTTTAAGATTCCTACCACATACTACCCGTGGTCGGAATTAAATGGCTAAAGAGGTAATTCTAGAGGTACCGAGTTCTGTTCCCAGTTCAGGGAATATAATTTGATGGAATTTTTTTCTTTTCAGAATCAGTGGTTCCTAATGATGTCATACTCCCCTGTACTCATGGGTAGGCGAGATAAGATGCCTAGCTTTCTCGGATAAAGGTGGAAAAAATAGGAGGTCCGTCGTGGTGCAAGTTGCGCATGTAAAATCCCTCGGGCAGTTGGAAATCGTAAAGAGTATGGCCATACGGCCTCTGCCCTGGCAAAATTTACAATAATTAGGACAACCTACACTCCACAACATTAATTATAGAATGTGTATGATACCTGAATGCACACATTGGGACCCATGCCGGTGCAACGCAGTTCTTGACTATGTGCTGAGACCCTCCTCGTGTTATCTAAGGAGGAGATCGGAAGCACTGATGGAGTTGTCTGTTGTGCATTGAAAGATGGTCATTACAAGGAAAACCAACATACGTGTGGCAGATCGAGATCTCGACAAACTCACGTAGAATTCTTGTTTATTTAGTCTTAGTCACGGTTTGTTTTCAAATATTAGAATCCTTGTCTCCTCCACGCTCCCATCCATTCTCTTAAATGGAACTGTAGACCGCCACTTGCTTGTGGACATTGTTCCAGGGAGGAATAAATAAATATCAGACAAACATAAGGTCACGTAATTTCAGGCACTCGTAAGAAATAAAGAAGTAGAACACTTGGACAACAGAAAAACAACAGACGTAAGTGGCTTACCAAGGACTCGAACCCAGGACCTTCCGTGCGACAACACCGCATAGCTATGCAATCGAATCACACTGTCCTCCCTGCCATCTAGGCATCACCAAAAAATGATGCTTCGATGACGGGGTCACTAGTGCGAACCGCAAGACAATAACACCGGACATTTACCATGAGGGCAGTCAACCTATTAATGACGCAATCACTTCTGTTGTTCCCCTATTATACAGTATAGGTCAGACTACACAAGACAAAGACCATTAATACTGTTTGTCTAGTAAATGATAGAAGACTAAGAACAGTAAGTATAGAACAGAGGGTAGGTTTTGGTATTGTATAAACATTTATAAAACACATAAGGGAAGGGAAACCCGTAGGCCTGGTAAACAGGTAAATAAAATAATTAGAAAAGAATGTGTGGTGAGGTAGTTTTTGATAGGGGAATTGAAGAACTTGGGTTTGGGTCCCTTTGAATAGATTTGCAATAAGCGGATAGAAACAGTGAGAGGATAATAAAGGAAATAGATTTCCACGAGTGAGATGGAAGAAATTAATAGAGGACTGTCCCTGTAAATCGAGAATCTTCTCTCTTTCAAGCCTATCTTATACAACAGATCTGGATAGTAGAAAGTTATATGGTTGTAAATGATTTGATATTAAATAGAATGATGAAAATTTTGGGATTGTATATGCTTTAAATCTATATAGCATATATTATCTATAAGAATATATATTTACATTATAGGCGGTAAAGGAATCAAATATTAAATAGGATTATAGCGAAGTGTAATAAATTAAGTGGCGTGCTGAAACTGGAAGAAGGAATCGTTGGTTGCAAGCTGATATAATTCATCTTGCAAGAGTAAACCATGTTTTGCAGTATTGCCAAGTGGATCATACAAGAGTTGGTGAGTTTAGTTACTTGCTACAATAGAAAATATCTTGCACATAGAAATGAAGGTAATGTTTTTTTTGAGGTTGGACACAACTACGAACTATAGTTTATTATGATTAAAACGTTTTTTTCCCAATGAAGTATTACTTGTAAGACCTTTTTTTTTCACTTTTCATCGCTAACCTCCCTGGCATAGGGAAAATGCCCGACCTACTGGCATATAACAGGTCCTGTCATTTTAAATGACGTTGTTATCCAGTTTTGAGGAATCAGCTGTATCTATGAACATGGGGAATATATAAGAACAGGAACATTCGCCCTTCTTGGATTTGGAGGTTTTCACTATAGATCATTTCTATTGCACTTCTTTGATCGGGGACCTGGGAATGATTTTCAGGCACCTCTGTCAATATCCAGGATGGGAACATTGGTGAGGGGTTCAGATCATATCTATTTGAACCACTACCGAGTTTAATGGATCTGGTAAGAGAAGGCTTATTTTAATTTAATTTTTTTATTTAAGTTTAGTATGGTTTGTTTTAATATTTTTTTATTATTTTTAAATTTTTTTATGATTATTTTATTAAATTATATTTGATTATATGAATATTTTTAGAATTTATTTGTTTTATATTTTTAAGGTGAATTGATTGATAATGTGGGTTTATTTTTTTTATTTGATTTTTATTTATTTTTTGTAGGATTGAATTTTTTGATGTTGGTTATTTAAATGATTTTAATTTTTATTTTTTTGTTGATTTTAATTTTTTATAGGAAATTTTTATGTATGTTTATTTTGATTTTTTATTAATTTTTTTTTGTGTATTATTGTGTATTTTATAAGATTTTATTTTGTTAAGTATTTTATTTATAGTTTTATTATTTTATTTTGTTTTAATTTTTAATGGATTTAGGGGATTTAATATTTTATTTTAATAATTTATTAATGTGATTTTTTGGGGGGGAATTTTTATGGTAAATTTTATGGAATAATTATTTTTTAATTTGGATTGTTTTTTTTTTTTTTAGGTTTTTTATTGTTTATAAATGTTTTGAGTTTTTTTATAATTTTTTTTTGTTATATTTAATTGTTTATATTTATGTTTAGGGTTAATTTTTGATTTAGGGAATTTATTTTTTTTTTTATTGGTTTTATTTTTTTAAATAAAAAAAAATAAAAAAATTTTAAATTAATTAAAAAAATAAAATTATATGATTTTTTTTTTTTTTATGTTAAGATATAAATAAAAAGATAATTAATTAAAATTTAAATTTTAAATTATAAAAAATAAATATTTTTAAAAATTTAAAATTTTTTATTTAAAAATATTGTATAATTTTTTTTTATTTAAAAAAAAAAATTTTATAATTTATAAAATTTTAATAATTTTTTTGGATTTAAAATTTTAGATTTTTTTTTAAAAATTATTAATAAATTTTATTATTTTTGTTTTTTTTTAATTTTAATTATTATTTATATAATTATTAAAATATTTAGATTGAATAAAAAATTATTATAATTTTTAGATTTTTTGGTTTTAATATTTAAAAATTTTTTTTTTTTTATTTATTAAAAAATTTTTATTAAATTTTTTTTTTATATTTAAAATTTTTTAAAATAATTTTAAATATTATTTTTTTTTTAAATTTTAAATTAATAAAAATTTTAATAAATAATATTTAAAATTATTAATTTTAAAATTTATTTTTTTTAAAAATTTTTTTAAAAGTAAATTTAATTTTTTTTTTAATTAATTTTAAAAATTTTAAATTTTTTTTTAAAATTTTTAAAAATATTAAAAAAATTAATTTTTTAATAAAAAATTATATTATATTTTTTTAAAATTTTAAATTTATTTTAATTAAAAAAATAATTAATTTATTTTATTTAAAAATAATTTTAATTATTTTTTTAAATATTTTTTTTTAATAAAAAATTTATATTAAATTTTTTTATTTATTTTTTTATTAATTTAATTTTTTAATTTTATTATTTTTTTTTTTTTTTTTTATATTTAATAAATAAATAAAATTTTTTATTTTAAATTTTATTTTTATTTATTTAAAAATTTATTATTTAATTTATTAATTGAAAATTTTATAATTTTTTAATTTTTTATTTTAATTAATAATTTAAAAAAATATTAATTTTTTTTTTTTATAAAAAAAAATAAAATTTTATATAAATTTTTTTTTTAAATTTTTTTTT
>JAMPIV010000487.1:65000-67500 GCA_024509875.1 Oreohelix idahoensis
TAATTTATTTATTAATATTATTTATAAATTTTTTTTTAATTTTTATAATTTTCTTTAATATTATTTCACAAAATACCTATTTTTATTTTTTTTATAAATTTTTATTTATTTTAAGTTATTTATTAATTTATATTAAGTGTCGCCAATAATATAAATTTTTTATTAATTTAATATTTAAAAATAAAATTTATATTTATATTATTACTTTTTATTTTTTTAATTACATTTGTTATTTTATTTTTAAATTTAAATTTTTTTTTTTTTTTAAAAAAATTAAAAAAAATTTTATTTTTTATGAAAATAATTAAATTTATTTTATTATTTATATAAACAAAATTTTTTATTTTATATAAAATAATATAAACAACAACAAGTATTTAAAATTTAATTAAATTTTTTTTATTGATTTTTATATACATTTTTTTATTTACAATTTAATAAAACAACAAATATTTATTATTTTTTAATATTATTTTTATTAAAATTTTTTTTTTTTCATTTTTTTTTTTAATATAAAGCAATTACATTATTAAAAAACGATTAATATTTGTTATATTATTATCATATTTATAACATATTTTTTAAATTTTACCATCAATTTCACATTTATTTTATTTTTATTTATTAAAATCACAACAAATATCTTTTTTTTTTATTAATCTTTATTTTTAATTTTTTATACATTATTATTATTTATATTATATTAATTTTTATAATTTTAGCAATTTTTTTTTAATTAAACAAATATTTAACCAATATTTATATTTAATATTTTATTTTCATTTTTATATTTTATTTTTTTTTTTTTTTTATTACCCAAATATCATAAAATCCCAATAAATATCCTATTTTATTTATTTTACATATATATTATTTTTATTTTTTTTTTTTTATATTTATTTTTAATTTACTTGTAATTTAACAACGATACACAATATTCATATATTAATAACAATTAAAATTTCATTTACTTTAATTTTTATATTTATATAAATTACTTAATTTTTTACTCTTTTTTTATATTATTTTTTCGCAGGGGAATTTTTTTTTATTTGTAATTACTTATTATTTTATTAAAAATCATAACTATAAAACTTATTTTATTTCTTTAATAAAAAGCGGCTTTAATTTAAATTGGGATTTACTTAATATTAATATTATAATCTTATAAATTATTTATTATAATATTTTAGTTTTATTAAATATTTTATATTAAAATTAATTATATATTTTTAACATTTTATTTTTTAATTTTATTAATTTAAGCATAAAAAAACAAATTTTAAAATATTAATTTTATTTAATTTTATATTATAAGTAATTTATATTAACAAATAATAACTAAAATATTAGAATTTTAAATTTATAATTTATAAATTATAAATTAATTTTAAAAAAATATAAGCATTAGTTTATTTTATTTAATTATTATATAAATATATAAATTTTTTATTTTTTTTTTTTATTTTATTTTAATTATTTAATAAAATTATAAAAATATAAGAATCCCAATTATTATTCATAATAAATTAAATTTATTAAGTTTAATACTTTTTTCTTCTAATATTTAAATTATATTATATTAATTTTTTTATTTTAAAAATATCTTAAATAACTTATTTTTTTATTAAGTAATATTTATACTATTATATAATTATAATATAATCATAAATAAATAAATTTTAATTTATATTTATTTTAATTAATAAAATCAAAATATTAAATTTAATATTAAATATATAATTAAAAAAATAAATAATTAAACAAAAATTAATAAAATATTTTAAAATTATAAAATAAAACAATATTTTCATTTTACAATTATTATTTTTTAACTACATAAATTTTAAAAAAATAAATTTATAATTTAAAAATAAAATTAAATAATTTAAAAAAAATATATTATTAAATTAAATATAGAACTAAAATTATTATATAAACAATTATATTTATATTTTAATAATTTTATATATTAATAAATATAAATTTATAATATTTAATTATCTAAAACTAATAAATTAAAAATGATTATATAATTTCAAATATATTTAACATACAAAATAGTTAATAAATTAACTATATTTACTCTATAATAAGTTATTTTTATTAAATTTATATGATATTATATATTAAGTCTAATTTTTAATATAATTTATATTTTTATAATATATTTAATTAATATAATACATATTCTATATCTATTAAATTTGATTTATAATTACATATTATATATTTATTACATTATATAATATTAATTATTTTAAAATAACATAATTATAATATTTTCTATTATTAAAAATAATAATTAATATTTGATATAAATACATATCTAATAAAATAAAAAAAATAATAATATAAAATTAAATTTTATGTAAAATATAATAATTACTAAAACCAATATACTATCATAACCATAATAAAATAACTAACTATATTCAAAAAGAATAATTCTATAATAATTTTTAACTTTTATTAACATAAATATACATAAATTTAAAAT
>JAMPIV010000487.1:90000-94865 GCA_024509875.1 Oreohelix idahoensis
TGGGGCGGGGGGGATGATAAGGAAGGTATGATTGAAATTAATTTATTGGGGGATTTTTTGCGTTGGGACCTGTTAGTGTTTAAGGGGAGTTTTGTAATTTTTTTTTTTTTTGGGGGGTTTGGGGGTTTTTGTGTTTTGGTGTTTTGTGTTTGGGTGGGTTGGTTTTTGTTTGGGGGGGGGGGGGGGGGTTTTTTTTTTGGGGTTGTTGGGTTTTTGGGTTTTTTGGGGGTTGGGTTTTTTGGGGGGGGGGGGTTGGGGGTTGGGTTATGGGGGGGGGGTGTTGGGGTTTGGGGGGGTTTGTTGGGGTTTGGGGGGTTTGGTGTGTTTTGGGGGGGTGGGTTGGAATTTATGTTTGGGTTTTGTTTTTTGGGGTTTTGTGTTTTTGGTTTTTGTTTGTGGTTTGGAGTTTTGTGGGGGGGGGGTTTGTTTGGGGGGGGTTTTGGGGGGGTGTTTGGTTTTTTGGGTGTGGTGGGTTTTTGGGGGTGTTTTGGGGGGGTTGGGGGATGAAATGTGGGGGTTTTGTTTTTTTTTTGTTTTTTTTGTTTGTTTGGGGGGGGGGGGGGGTGGGGGGGGTTGGGGTTGGGGGGGTTGGTTGGGGTTTTTGGTGTTTTTTGGTGTGTTTTGTTTGGTTGTTTGTTGGGGGTTTGTTTTTGTTTTGTTTGTGGGGGTTGGTTTTGTTTTTTTTTTTTGTTTTTTTTTTTGGGGTTGTTGTTTTTGGGTTGGTTAAAGTTTTGGTTTTGTTTTTTTTGGTTAGGGGTGTAATTTGTTTTTTGTTTTAATTTGGGTTTTTTGGTTTTGGGGTTATTTGGTTTATTGTGTTTTGGGGAGGATTGAGGTGGTTTTTTTTTTTTTTTTTTGAATTATGTTTGTTGGGTTTTTTTTTTGTTTTTTGTTTTGGGGTTGATGTTGGGTTTTGTGTTGGATTTGTGAGTTTTTTTTTGTAGTTTTTTTTTTTTATTTTTTTTTTTTTTGTGTGTTGGGTTTTTTTTTGTTTGTTTAGGATGTGATTTTGGGGGGGGTTTGTTATTTTTTTTTTTTTGTGTAATTGATTTTTGGTGGTTTTTATGATTGGGTGGTTTTTGGTTTTTTTATTGGGGGGGGGGTTTTTTGGGGGTTTGTTGGGTTTTTTAATGTTATTGGATGTTGGGATGTGTGGGAATTTAAACAGGTGTGTGGTTTTGTGGGGGGTTTGGGTTTTTTATTGTTTAAATTTTGGGTATTGGGGGATGAGGGTGTTTTATTTTTTTGGGGGGATTTTTGGTGGTGGGAAATTTTTTTGGGTATTTTTTGGTTTTGGGGTGTGGGGGTTTGGGGGGGTATAATGTTGTTTATATTGTTGTTAATTTGGTTGGGTTTATTTGGTTTTTGGGTTGGGGTTTTTGATGGGGGTTTGTGGTTTGTGGTTGTTTGGGGGGGGTTGTGGGGTTTTGGTTTTTGGGTTGGGGGGTTTTGGGGGGGGGGGGGGGGGTTGTGTTTTGGGGGGGGGGGGGGGGGGTTTGTTGGATGGGGGGTTGGGTTTGGGTTGGGGGTGGGTGGGGGGGGGGGGTGTTGAATTTTTTGTTGATGGAGGTATTGGTTTTTTTGTGTGTGGGGGGTGGGGGGTGGTGGGGGGGGGGTTTGTGGGGGGGGGGGGGGGGTTTTTAAAAAGTGTTTTGTATTTGGGGGGGGTTGGGGTGTTGGGGGGGGGTGGTGGGGGGGGGGGGGTGGGTGTTGGATGTTTGGGGGGTTTGATTTTAGGGTTTGTTGTTGGGGGGGATGAGGGGTTTTTGGTGTGTTTTTTGGGTGGGTTGGGTTTTTCATTTTGGGGGTGGGGGTGGGGGTTTTGTTGGGGGGTGTGGGGGTTTTGGGTATTTTGGGTTGGGGGGTATTTTAATTTTGGGTGGGGTTTTGTTTATATGGGGTTAGTGGGGGGTTGGGGGGTAAATTTTTTGGGGGGGGGGGGTTGTTGGGGAGGGGGGTGGGTAATAAATTGGTGGGGGTGGTATTAATTTTTGCATTTGGGGTTTTATTAGGTGTTTATTGGTATGTGATTTTTAATTTTTTTGGGGGGGGGGGTATGTTATGATTAGGGGGGTATGGAGGGGGGTGGGGTTTTTTGTTAGGGGGGGTTTTTTATATGTTTTTGAGATAAGGGATTTGGGGGTTTTTGGTTGGGGTTTTTGGGTAGGGGGGGAGGTGTTTGGTGGATTTTGGGGGGGGGGGGGTTTAGTATGGGGTTATTAAAAGGGGTTTGGGTTAATTTTGGGGTGGGGGGGGGGGGGGGTTGTTTGGTTTTAGTTGGTTTTGGCTTGTTTTGGTAATTGGGGGGGGGGTTGGTTTTTATTTTTATGTGTTTTTGGGGGGGTAAATGTGGGGGTGGGGGGGGGGGGGGGTGGTTTGGTTGGGTTTTTTTAGGGTTTATCCGATGGTAATTGGTTGTAGGGTGGGGTTTGGGGTTATGTTTTAGTGGTTGTTAATTTGGAGTATGAGGGTGGTGGGGGTTTTTGGGGGTGGTTATTGGGGGGGTTGATGGGGGGGGGGGGGGGGGTGTGGGGGGGTTGTTTTGTTTGGGGTGATAATTGGTTTTTTTTAGATTGGGGGTTTTTGTTGGGGGGTGGTTTTGGGGGTGTTAAGTGTTGTTGTGATGTTTGGGGGGGGTTGGGGGGTGTTATAGGGGTTTGGTTGGTGTGGGGGGTTAATTGTTTTGGGGGGGTGGGGGGGTTGGTGTGGGGGGTTGAATTTTGGGATTTTTAATGTGATGTAGGAGTAGAATGGGAGGGAAAGGGTTGGGGGTTTGTTTATGTTTTATTAATTATTTTGCGTTGGTGGGAAGAGGAGTAATTATTGGGTGGTAGGGGAGTGGGATTTTGTATTGGTTTGAAAATGGTTGTTTTAAGGGTATAGGGGGGGGTATGGTGGGAAGGTGTGGTGGGGTTTAGTTTAAAGGATGTTGGAGGGATTGAAAAAGGGGGGTAGAAACGGTTAATTTTGGGTGGGGGATTGGGTTTTTTGTGGGAAGTATGGGAAGTGTTGAATAAGGGAGGAAAGACTGGGGGGGTTTGTTGGATGGAGAAATTTTGAATGGTACAATATAATGGTGGTAGGTAAGGGGGTGGGGGGAAATAATGTATGGGTATTGTTGGGTAAAATGTTGATGGTAGTGGGAATGGTTGTTAATTGATATAGGGAGTAGGGTTTTTTGTGTCCCTAAGGTTTTTTTTGGGGGATTGGTATGTTTATGGGATGAATCATTCCAAGGGTATGTGTTGTTAAGGTTTGGTCGTAGAAATGAATGGGGAGTGTTAGATGTGGGGATGGATTTTGGTTTTGTATTATGGAATTTGCGGGAGTGGGGTAGGGTGTAGAATTGGGGGGGGCGTCAAATGGCCGTGTGCATAAAGGGGTAATGAGTTAGATTTTTTTAAGGTTTGTGGATAGGTTGATTTTAGTTTTGTGTGGGGGTAGTGTTTGGATAATACGGTGGGGGGTAGATGGGGTTGTGTGGAGGATTTCTAGGGTGATTTTTTGTAAAATTTATATTGTGGGAGTGGGGTTAGTTGGGATTAATGTGATTTTAATAATGGTTTTGATTTAGTGTGAGATGTGGCGTGGGGGATTATTGTGGGTGATTGAACTTTCTGGGGGGGAATTTTGGTGGGAGTGGTTCAAAAAAAGTGGTGTTACAGGGGAGATAGGAGTTTTAATTTTAGGATGTGAGCGATGTTGGGATTTTGGGATTTGGTGTATGTGTTGTGGACTGCTGGTGGGTTATGATTGTTATTAATTATAGATGGGTGGTTGGGGGTTTTCGTGTTTATGTATGAAGTTTGTGTTGATTTGATTGTAGATTAATTGGTGGTCGAATGGAGTGATTAGCAAGGGGTGGTTTCTTAGATTGTGTTGATATGTGTATGTTTGTGTTTGATTGGGTTGCGGTGGTGTGTTTCAGATGGTCTTTTGCTGGTAGGTGGAATATCTGATAGGATTTAAGTTTTTGGGAGATGGGCTGGGGGGAAATGTTTTTAGGATGTGTTATTCGGGGGTAAGGCCAGTGGGAATGAGTAGGTGTTAGGTTTTTAATGTGAATGGTAGTGTTGGATTGTTTGCCAAGTCAGTTTTAGGAATTGTTAGAAAAGAGGTTGATGGGGGTGTTGATAGTTTATTTTGAGACCATTATTTGGGTGTGGTTGAGAAAGGGATTTGTTTTTTGAAATCTTTGATGGTTAAGGGTATTAGGTGGTTGATTGATTTTTTGGTTGGTTATTTCCGGGGATCAAATGGGGTTGGATGTTTTTTAGTTAAGTTAAGTGGAGTTAGGAAAAAGTTTGTAATGTAACAGATATGTGTATGGACCAATAAGGTGTATGGGAAGGGGTAAATGAGCTTGGCATAATTTTTTGGGTTGTGTGTATGTAGTGTATTTTATGATGGTGGGATGTGTTTAGGAGATAATTATGGAGGTTGTGTGGAGTGAGGAGATACCACAAGGCGAGGTGTGGGGTGTATGATAAAATGGAGATGGATTTTAGTTAGTTTTGAGGTATGAGGAGGTGGTTACCGAATATGGATGTGTGTGGTTGGATGATTTCATTGGTGAGTGGATTGGTGGGGGAATTTGGTGTTGGTAGGGTTGTGTGGTGGGGGAATTTGTTGGTGTGTGGTGGGTTATTGGACAGGGGGTTTTTCGGTTATGTTTCTTATTAATGTGATAAGAACAAGGAAGTAGGGGACAGGGACAGTTGCCTTATTAGTATACTCCTAATTTTTAATACCAATTTGTGTGTCCATTTTTTTTTTTAATAATAGAGTTTCATGTCTCTCTTAGCAAACAAAGGTAGGGAGTTAGATAAAAAAATTAATGTGTCCAAAAAAAAAAAAAGGAAAGA
>JAMPIV010000488.1:0-110000 GCA_024509875.1 Oreohelix idahoensis
TTACTTTTCTCGGTAAGCATTTGTCTTCTCGCGTTGGTATTGAATGCAGTTGAGTTTTTGAGCTGTGGTCATTTTTCGCGCCGGACTGCGCATGACTGGTCTTGCTTTTTGGTCGATCGGTTTCCGCCCACCACTAGTGGAGTGAGCGATTTGAATGGCGAAAGAGATGCCTCGTTGAAGAGGGGATCTCCGCTATTTTTTGTTCTGTCAGGGATGTGTAGTCCTCTTAATGGATATTTCGTTTATTCGAGATAATACCTCTAGTGTTTCCCACATGTCTGGAGGCGTGATATTTCTGTGTATTCCATGAAAGCAAGGTAAATTGACTTTTTTCATTAACTCTATCGATTTTGGGTCGTGAGCGATTTCGATTCATAGCCTGTCTTCGAAAGTCGTCGTCACGAGATGTTTTCCCAGCTCACATGTCGCTGTATTGTACTGCATCGGTTGATGCATGTTCCAAGGACCATTACTTGCTACTTTGTTAAATGAACTAGGTTTGAAAAACCTTTGTTATCTAGAGGATATTTTTGAGGACATTATTTATACTTCGGCAGACGTGTCTGTCTTGCTGAAGTCAGACTAAGGAGAGTGAACTGATCTCATATATCTGGTTATCTCCTGGCTGTTATAGAAAAGGATGGAGTTTTTCACCTGACTACATTTACAGCACTATGAAATATAACATGCATCTGACTCATCATTGTAATGCTGTCTACCGTCTGTTGCTGTATTGAATGTTGCTGTGATAATGACTGTTTGATGTGCCTACATATTCGCGTAACCATTTTGTCACTGTGGCGTCCACAATAAATAATGAAGAAAAACGTCAACGGCTGTTTCAGAATCATTGACTTTATACGTCGTGAGTTTACTGACGTCCTATGTGGATTGCCCTGTTATTTTTGTATGAACATTGTTTTGACTGAACACATCTGCACACTACACAAAACCAGACATGCGGATACCATCCTTCATCATATGGCATCACGCATCATTTGGTGGCCATAAGCTGGTTTGATTCTGGTACCAGCAAACACGGGGTCCCTTACCCACTTCATTTTCAACAAGAATTCATCAACATCCTTCAAGAAATTAACATTCTTCAATACAGTCAACATCTTCACCATTTCAAAGTACTCGGCGTTGCCCGGTAAAAGTCAAAATTTCAATTTTTTGACGGAAACAAGAATTTGACAGTACCCGGCGTTGTTACATGTTGCCGGATAACTCGGACTGCTGATATCTTTTACGCAAGTCAAGCAAGTTGCTGCTGTCAAGGTTCCAGTGCTGTCGTTTTTGTGAAGGTCAAGTGCCGGTTGAAACGGGTTGTTTTCTGAAGAAGGCCAAGTACCGATTTCCATCAACTTACTTTTGGATTAGAAGGTCAAGTGCCGAAACAACTCAACACACAGTATGTCAGAAGCTCTTGTACCATCGTGTTAGCAGTGGAAGCAGTTCAGATGTGCCATCATCGTTGGAGCTTCGCTCTTTAGGACGTTGATTGACATCCGTTTTTCTGCTGTTCGACGATTGGAAGCCTATAAGTTAAGTGGCCTGTTTGTATGTAAACTGTGCCCTTATACTTCTGCTGAGTCTTCTGTGTATCATCTCATTCTATATGTTATATGTCTATATGTTATTTGTATATTTATATGTTTATATTTCAGCGGGTTCTCGGTTGGATGGTGTCTCCGTTAGATTATGCCACGTCATAGAGGTCGTCTATTGTGAGCGTTTTCTGTAGGGTTTGCAAATTTCCGATACTGGAATTTGCTAAGTGACTTCTGTTGCTATTTATGTTAGCTGTGATGACATGTTTTAATATTGTTTTCGTTATTATTTCGCATTCTTTAGTTTTGTTTTGATTTGTTTGTATTTGTTAGCCTACTCTTGTCTATAATTTAGTTTCATACAACATTTTTGTTTATACACTGTGGTGTCATGTATTTTGTTTAATTATAGCGCAGATATCGTCACATTTTTTGTGATATTTCATTAATTTCTGCTTTATTTTTAGTTGATTTCTGCGAACGTTTTTGTATTGTTGCTGATCTTTGTTATTGTTTACATTGTTATTGTTTACATTGTTTGCATTGTTTACATTTTCAATGTTTACATTCTGCATGTGTTTGCATAGTCATTGTTTACAGTTATAGTAATTAGTTAATGGGCTATGCTAATGCACTGTTACTACTACACTGATGATAAATGAATGATGAATAGTGTCGTGCACTATTGAATGAGAAGTGCACTTATGATCAAGAATTGATTGGTGATATTTCATATACAAGTTCTTTGATTGGAGACTTGTTTCCCACAGAGACTGGGATAATATAAGGTGATGTGAATATACAAGTGCTTAATTAAGACTTGTTACACTTAGGTTTGAAATAAATTAGTTAATTATTTCAGGTTTTGGACGCATATGTTAGAAAACATGTCTACATTTGAGCACTTTATTGAGCAGGGTAAATTGCTTGGGAAGACTGGTGATAAGTTAGAAGAATTTGCAACTGCTCGATATGATAAAGCAATGGAAGCTGAACAAAAGAAACTGCATATGGAAGCTGAACAAAAGAAACTGCAGATGCAGGTGGATGAAAAAAGATTCCAAATGGAAATGGGAAAACAAAAAAGGGAATCAGAAGCTGAGGAAAGAAAACTCCAGCTAGAGGCAGAGGCTGAAAATAAAAGACTTGAAAAAGAGGCTGAAAATAAAAGACTTGAAAAAGAAGCTGAAAGACTTCAAATAGAGGCTCAGGCTGAGGAGAGAAGATTACAGAGAGAATCTGATGAGAGGAAAGAGAAAGCAAAAATGGAACATGAAGAAAAGGTCTTAGCTTTAGAGTTGGAAAAATTGAAATTGATGAACATGAGTAATGGTAATGATTCAAACAAGGGTTCATCTTCTGGTAAGGCTAATAATGATACTTTTAAGATTAAGTTACCAACTTTTAGTCCTTCCAGTGATGACATAATGTTCTATCTGGACAGATTTGAACAAGCATGTACAGCTCATAACATAGACAAAGCAAAATATGTTTATCAGTTATCAGGGATACTGACAGGTAAAGCTCTAAGTATATTAAATATGGTGGATGAACCTGACAAGAACAATTATGAGGTTGTCAGGGCCGCTCTGTTAAAGAAATATCAGCTTAACGAAGACGGCTATCGTCTACAATTTAAAAACATGTTACCTGAAAATGGAGTTGAATTCTACGAGTTTATTGCAAGAATACGCATTACTTTCTCACGATGGGTTGAACTATCTAAGACGGAAAAAACTTATGAAGGACTTATGGACTTAATACTTAGAGACAAAGTCATGTCGTCTGTCAATGAGTCTTTCCTTGCTTTCCTTCATGAACGTAAACCTAAAACAATAAAAGAAATGGAAGATTTCTGTTGCCAATACGTAACTGCACACCCACACATAACCATGGGTAACTCTAAGGTGAAAGAAGGTTTACCAGTTGCTTCGGCAGCTCCGTATGGTCAAAACTTTGCTCGTAGATTCCAACAAAATTTTGATAGAAAGAGCAGCGGTAATTTCTGTCAAAATCATGGAAACCAATTTCATGGTGATTCTTCTTCGAAGAATTGGAGACAACCTGATAGTGGTCGTTACTATCACCCTAATAATTATAGGCATTTCAAAAGAGGATATGGTAATAGAGGTTATTCCTGCCGAAGACCTCAGAACCAAACAAATAGATGTTCGCATCAATGTGAACATGATAGTAATCGTGGAAACTGGAATTCGAACCAGGATAACAATTACAATAGAGACAATAATAACTGCAGAGATAATAATAACTCTGATAACTTCAGAGGTAATAATAGTCGGGGTAGATCTCAACACAAAAAAAAGAGATATCAGCAGGCTAATGCTGTACAACAGGAAACTGAGGGAGCCTGTAATCATGTTGTTGATAATAAAAACTTTGACGCTGTCACTGGTTCTGCTTTTGACTTTGAGAGAGCAAACAAATGCCCCCAATGCAGTACTTTATTCGAACCGGGTACCATAACTACTTTGAGTTGTGGTCACCCACTTCCCGCTCTTCCTGCTGCTGTTGCGCATGACGGGAGGGGTTCTTTAATTCTACATAAGGGTCTTGTTAATGATACTCCGGTCTCACTACTTTTCGATTCCGGATGCACCACTATTGGTGTTAGACAATCGCTTGTAGATCCATCTTGTGCTACAGGAAGGGTTATTAAATGTGTCACATTTGGCGGCACTCTAGAAAAATATCCTACTGCTGTAATTCGCATTGCCACTCCTTTCTTTACTGGTGATGTGCATGCTTGTCTCTTACCTAATCCTATTGCGGACCTTATTATTGGTCGTATTCACGGAGTTAGGGAGTGTACCCCACAGCAGATTGCTGCTTGGGAAGATAATAACATGCAAGCTACAAATGCAGTAGTTACAAGAGCACAAGCTCTACAAACACCCGAAACTTCACTGAATAGTGATAATGAAGTTGATAGCCAAGATAGTCACTTAGTAATCACTCGTGACTCTTTCATAAAATTGCAAGAAGAAGATCCTTCTTTAAAAAAATTCTTCGTTCTTGCGAAGAAAGGTGATCCGAATCAGGATACAAATAGAAAATCTTGGATTGCAATGAGAAACGGCGTACTTGTACGTATGGTACAAGATTCGACTACGTCGGCACATTCGCAAATTCTTGTTCCCAAGAGCATGAGAGTGCAAATATTACAACATGCTCATGACTCGCAATGTGCTGGACATATGGGTTTTCCCGTACGAAGTCGAGAGTCCTTGCGGCTTTCTTTTGGCCTTTTGTCAATAAGGACATTCGTATTTACTGCCGATCATGCAAGGTATGTCAGGAGGTCAAATCTAGAGGACCACGACATGCTGCGCCTATCCAGGCTGCTGACATTCCTATTCGGCCGTTTCAGAAAATGGCCATAGATATTATTGGCCCTTTTAAGGTCAAGTCGGCCAGAGGACATCAGTTTATCCTTACATGTGTCGATATGTGCACACGTTGGCCAGAGGCTATTCCTCTTAAGAGCATATCTACTACAGATATCGCAGATGCTCTTTGGTTGATATTTTCTCGCTTGGGGTTCCCCAGAGAAATATTATCAGACCATGGCACTCAACTCATATCTGACACTATGTCACAGGTAATGTCTACCTTACATATTGAACGATCTCTCAGTAGTATCTACCATCCTATGTCTAATGGGTTAGTTGAGCGTCTGAATAGAACGCTCAAGACTTTGCTTGGTAAGATAACTGAAGATCATCCTCAAGATTGGGACAGGGTTTTTACCCGCGGCTCTCTTTGCCTATAGAGAAGTCCCTAATGAACACACAGGATTTTCTCCCTTCGAACTTGTCTTTGGCGCGCGTCCACGCGGCCCTATGTCTTTATTACACGATCTCATCACTGCCGATGATATTAGCGATGAAACTCAATCCTCATATGAGTATGTCATTGCTCTTAGACAAAAGATCATTGAGGCATGTAAGCTAGCAACTGCTTCATCAGAAATTGCTAAAGAGAAGGCAAGGCAGTTTGCTAACAAGAATAGATGTCTACGACAACTTTGTCCAGGTGACAAAGCATTCGTCCTACTCCCCAGTAGGGAAAATAGACTTCTTATTGCATGGAAAGGTCCGTATGCAATAGTCTCTCGGATTTCCGATGTTGACTATGTGGTAGATATTGATGGAAAGCATAAAACTTTCCACATAAACATGCTTTCGGAATTTCACGAACGTCCGGACTATTTGCTGCCTATTTTCCAGGCAACGGATGATGCTCCTGCACCTCACGGTCATTATTCATCCCTGTCTGTCATACAGGATGAGGAAGCTACCTTCTCTGATGTCAATCTTCCCCTTCCAGTGGTTCCATTACATTCCACGGAATCTTGGAAAAACGTTTCGGTTTCTCCTAATCTTTCTGGGGACGAACATCGACAAGTCTCGTCGATGTTACAAACATTTCAGGATGTTCTCACTGACATTCCTGGACACACAGATGTCATAGAACATGACATAATTCTTACCGACAATAATCCAATTAGGGTTAGGCCGTATCCTATTCCTATACACTTTCAGTCGCAGGTGGAAAAGGAATTGGATGAAATGATTCAATTAAATATAATTGAACCATCGACTTCACCATATTCTTCTTCCATGGTTATTGTCCGGAAGAAGGATAAGAACATACGAATTTGTGTTGATTATCGCAAATTGAATCAGGTCACAAAGTTCGATGCTGAACCGATGCCTTTGTTAGAAGATCTACTGATTAGACTTTCTAATTCTAGATTCTTCACTAAACTTGACTTGTCTAAAGGTTATTGGCAAGTGCCTTTAGCAGAGCATGCCAAACCTCTTACTGCTTTTTCTACACCTAGGGGTCTATTTCAATGGAATGTTATGCCTTTTGGTCTCATGAACGCCCCTGCAACTTTCGTTCGCATGATGCGTCGAATTCTGTCACATCGTTCGGATGTCATCGCATACTTAGATGACATCTGTCTCTTCAGTGATACCTGGGAAGATCACTATTTAGGGTTATATGACTTACTGTCCACTCTACTTGAGAATAATTTGACAGCAAAACCTTCTAAAGCTTTTGTTGGTTTTGGTGAAATCTCTTTCCTGGGTCATCATGTTGGTCATGGTCTCTTGAAGACAGAAGACCACAATACTTCCAAAATACTGAACATCTCTGTTCCTAAAACGAAGAAACAAGTTAGGAGTCTCTTAGGTTTAATTCAATTTTATGGGAGATTTATTCCAAATTTATCTTCGATCATGGCACCTCTCTCAACATTGTTGAAGAAAGGTTCGCCTAATCTGGTCCGTTGGTCTGAAGAATGCCAATCTTCATTAGACCAAATCAAGAATATATTTTCTTCTCCTCCCATCTTAAGATTACCTACTCTTGATAGGACTTTTGTTCTTCGGAGTGATGCTTCATCCACTGGGATTGGAGCAGCACTGATGCAAGAATATGCAAATACTCTGCATCCTGTTATGTACATTTCTAGAAAACTAAATGCGGCAGAGAGGAACTACTCGGTTTTAGACCGTGAGTTGTTAGCGATGGTTTGGTCAATTCTAAAGCTACAAAGATTCCTCCTGGGCGCACATTTCATTCTAGAGACTGATCAGAAAGCTCTTACAGCTATTCAGACTAAGAATTTGAAGTGTTCGAGATCCACTCGATATGCTATAGCTCTTCAACCTTTTCACTTCACGGTACGAGCTATCCGTGGTGCGGATAATGTGATGGCTGACATTTTGTCTAGATGCCCACATGACTCCAACTAATACTTCTGTCCTATATTCCTATATATTACAGAGTCATAACACACCTATATTACTACAATAGATTAGCACATCTGTACTCACTTTATATGTACACACTATCGTGCTTTGTTGTCATCTTCTTCTGTTCGTTTTTAAGATGATAGAGGAGGACTGAGTAGTTTATATAAGGGCCGTTAGTTTACTAAACAGCCACAATTATTAATAATGTATTGTACCTTATGAAGCATATTAGTTATTAATTAGCATTATATTGCTTGTACTTTCTCAGAATGTCATTGTTGAGCTGAGGACTTACCTTACTAGTATCAAGCATGACGAGTTCTAGATTGTGTACTTACCCTCGGAATACCAGAGCATATGTCCTGGATCGTCATGTAGTTTAACTTTACTATGTACTTATGTCATTACATGTCAAATAATGTACTATTTAAATTTTCCTATCAGATTTGTACATCCATTTTTAAAGACAATATTAGAGTATGCTGTTTAATGATGATTATGGTAACTTGCATACGTACATTGTGTTTACATGCTAACGTGATGTGTGTTGGTGACACCTCCCCGATGTGAATATTTTTTGAGACATATTTATTTTTCTGTTGAGGTATATCCTCACCAGACACTCTATATTTAGCCTCATGTTAGGCAATTTAATTAATTATCAGCGCATAATTCGTGCGTTTTGAGCCGCTTATCGCATGCTCTTTGATATTTAAAAAAAAAAAATATGTTCCACATTTTTTTTTTATCGGGAGGAGGTGGTGATATGTTGCGTGATAAATTCTCGCAACATCATTTTATTACAATATCTATTTTATAACGCAAGGGCAACAACTGCTTGAAATTTATAGTTACTTTTCTCGGTAAGCATTTGTCTTCTCGCGTTGGTATTGAATGCAGTTGAGTTTTTGAGCTGTGGTCATTTTTCGCGCCGGACTCCGCATGACTGGTCTTGCTTTTTGGTCGATCGGTTTCCGCCCACCACTAGTGGAGTGAGCGATTTGAATGGCGAAAGAGATGCCTCGTTGAAGAGGGGATCTCCGCTATTTTTTGTTCTGTCAGGGATGTGTAGTCCTCTTAATGGATATTTCGTTTATTCGAGATAATACCTCTAGTGTTTCCCACATGTCGGGAGGCGTGATATTTCTGTGTATTCCATGAAAGCAAGGTAAATTGACTTTTTTCATTAACTCTATCGATTTTGGGTCGTGAGCGATTTCGATTCATAGCCTGTCTTCGAAAGTCGTCGTCACGAGATGTTTTCCCAGCTCACATGTCGCTGTATTGTACTGCATCGGTTGATGCATGTTCCAAGGACCATTACTTGCTACTTTGTTAAATGAACTAGGTTTGAAAAACCTTTGTTATCTAGAGGATATTTTTGAGGACATTATTTATACTTCGGCAGACGTGTCTGTCTTGCTGAAGTCAGACTAAGGAGAGTGAACTGATCTCATATATCTGGTTATCTCCTGGCTGTTATAGAAAAGGATGGAGTTTTTCACCTGACTACATTTACAGCACTATGAAATATAACATGCATCTGACTCATCATTGTAATGCTGTCTACCGTCTATTGCTGTATTGAATGTTGCTGTGATAATGACTGTTTGATGTGTCTACATATTCGCGTAACCATTTTGTCACTGTGGCGTCCACAATAAATAATGAAGAAAAACGTCAACGGCTGTTTCAAGAATCATTGACTTTATACGTCGTGAGTTTACTGACGTCCTATGTGGATTGCCCTGTTATTTTTGTATGAACATTGTTTGACTGAACACATCTGCACACTACACAAAACCAGACATGCGGATACCATCCATCATCATATGGCATCACGCATCACCCTCATAGTGGGAACATTGGATATAAAAAAGGGAAAGATTCTAAGGTCATATAATAATCACCTGAAAACGATACTGCAATCAATAAATCAACAAGACTAAGATTGTTGGGCCTTGGCATCAAACGTAAGACGATACGAGATGGACGTATGTGTTACGGTGTTATTTTAAATGACGGCGTCTGCTGGGGTTAGAAGTGCGCAACGTTTGGGGTCACTAACATTAATAGAATATGTTGATATTTTACGGACTACTGAACGCGAAATATATGCTAAGATTATGACGTATTCGCGTTGGGAAGGTCACGCTTGGGGACTTGGTTACATTACCCTTTTTATGCTGTCCGCCAAGCAGAGAAGTCGTGTCTTGTATTTCTTCCAAGGAGAGGCTTAGTATATAGCCGATATATGAATTCAATATAGAACTCAGGGTCAGTTCAGATATTAAGATAAGGTATGATATTTATTAAGTAAATAAAATGATGGAAGGAGAATCGTATTATGATTCAATTTGTAGCTGTCAAGAACTCATGCGCTCATTTCTGGCTGTCTGACTACAGCAGCGCATGTACAAAGCCATGAAGTTCATATGACACATTATATTGACACGGACGGACCTGAATATTATGCACGTAATTTCTAATGAACTATATATGAATGTATACCTATGTGAACTGTCTTCGTGCGTCAACTTGTAATAAATATTGGACTCTAATCGAAGACTTACCCACATTACTTTGATTACGTTTGATTGCTTCAACTTGCATTGTTGATTGTCCTTTGACCTGATGAACTCTTCTTTATAGGAAGTTTATATTAATAATGAATCAGTTCGTACGGAACCGAGGTTTGCTTGGACACTTATTAATCAACAACAAAACTTTGTGTCGACCTCAACTGAGATAATGATAGATAAGCAAGCATACAAGCTAAACTAATAATAATAGAACGAAGGACACCCCAACACCAGCGTCACCCACGCAACAATGGTGGCCAGTGTGATGTGGAACTGGAATTTAATTGTCAAAATACTCAAAGATTATCGAGTTGAAAGAAATAAATTTCCTTTGAGCGAAATGGACACTTTTTGTATCTACACCGATGACGTCACACACCCTTGACAACAGGATGAATCATCTGTAGCGATGGCAGCCGCCTTTCAACGTCTTTGAAGAAAAGTATTTATAAACGCTTAATCTAACATTGGAAACTAGATTCAATCAGCATGGTCATGAAATATAGGCTTTACTGTCCGTTGGCGAAGCAAGCATTGCATGAATCCATCGAGGCAACAAGATAAGTAACTTATTTGAACGTTACAATAGTTCGTCCTATTTGTCCGACGTCACGCCATGTTCTTTTTTACCATGCTAAATGTTAAATGTTGTTTTTGCCTTTTTACATGTAGTGGGCGGTAGGTGGGGATCAGAATTGAACTTATGGCTTTTCGAACGTCAGGCTCAATTCTGATTGTTCCTTAGGGCCGTGAATTAATTGCATTTAGCGAAGAACTCATCGATGACATTCCCGGTGATTGTTCGTTCAGACTTGTCATTAATTCACCTTGTATGTCAGGTGTCCAGTTCTGTGAAATAATCGTTGTATTTTACCGTATTCAGTTTCATTTTTATTCAGTTCTAGTCATATGTTCGTAATCTATCCCGTTTATTCTGACCTGGCTATCTTTATATTCATTTAGATGTATTGTATGACCGTCAAATGAGTCCTGTGACGTCATTATTCGTAGTGTCCATATTTTTCTCTTGCTTTAGTTAACCTTCACTTTTCTATATTTCCTGTTGGTATACTTAGTTTATAAAATCATTTAGTTTTGAGAAAATGTCACTTTTGTATTGTGCTACTGTACTGTAAAGCCTTGGTTAATCATTTGTATTGTCTTCATGAATGTCATGTTCTAATAATATTTCTATAAATTAATTTTGGTAATATATTTAATTAATGTGATTAAATTTTATGAACTTTGATAATGACTTAGGGGATTGCATCAAGCTGCAGTAGTAGTCCAAGACTTTAATAAAGCACTTTGTAGATGATGAATAAGGCATAAAGTCATAACATGATAATTATAAGTAAATATTAAATTAAAATAATTTATTGAATTATTTTCTGGTATTCACACCATGGATAGGTGTTGAATTGAAAAACTATATCTATAATATAGTAATTTGTACACTTTCAAAGTACTACAGTGTTGACTTAGCACATATCTTTAGATGATTACTATAATTATGTAGGGATAATGCCCATAATTATTTAATAGTGATATTAGGTGCATGATATAAATCCAGCATCTTGAATAAATAAATATCATAACTATTTATGATATATATTATTGATTACATATAATATTAGTATAAAATATTGAATAGTTGTTGAACTTACAACAATTATTAGGAGGATATTATATTTGGTTATTGAGTGTTCATGCGTTGAGTATGTACAAATAATTACATAGATTCTATTGTAATTTCTTACAATATTAACGTCAAGATGCTTATGTTAGTCCATTTTGTTAAAATTGGAAAAGATTATAGTTACAAAGCACAGGAACTTCGTCAGTTTGCAGAAGCGGAACTTGCTAAATATAAAGCAGAATTATCGGAACAGGAGGAAAAAGAAGAAAGAAGGAAAGCAGACCGTGAAATGAAAGAAATAGAAAAAGAAAATAGACAAAGAGAAATTGCTAGACAGGAAAGGGATTTATCATCATTTTTATCAAGATTTGAACAGACATGCAAAACAAATCACTTGCCTAAGGATACTTGGGTACTTAAGTTAAATGAATTTTTAGATGGGGAACCATTGACGGCATCTCTGAATGCTGACCCAGCAACAGCTACTAATTACGATGCTATTAAAACCTTACTTTTACGGAGGTTTCATTTGGACGAAGAAAATTGTAGGTTAAAATTTAAAAATATCCTACCTGAATCTCCTAAAGACTTTGCAGGGTTTATTGCGAACATTCGCAATACATTTAATAGATGGCTTGAACTGGCAGATGTCAACAAATCATATGACAAATTAGTTGATTTGTTGCTACGGGATAAGGTATTATCCTCCGTCAGCCCACCGTTCTTCGCATATTTGCAAGAACGAAAGCCAGCTACCATTGACGAGTTAGAAAAAATTTCATTGAACTATTGTAATGCGCATCCGAATGCGAACATTTCTAATTCTTTGATAAGGGAACCTCTACCTGTGGCGTCCAATATGGCATACTATAACAATAACAAACCAAGAACTCACAGCGTAGACAGAAGTAGGTTCAAGGGAAATTACAATGTTAATTTTCACAAAGGACATAATAATAATAATTTCAACAATAAAACTGATTTGAACAGAGGTAGATCACGGAATAGGAATTATTCACCTCAGTCAAGCTACAACAACAGTCAACATAACACTAATTATAATAGATCAAATAATCACAATAATAACAGCAATTGGAATAACAATAATCATAGCTCGAGACATCGAGATAACAGTTACAATAGGGGACAACGAGATAATTCAAATGATTATTTTCGTCATCGGTCTCAGTCACGGAGACCATCACAGTTTGATCACAATGCAGGGGCGGCACTCACGGATGGTACGACCCCTAGGGTTCCTGATAAAAATAATCAGTCACAATCTTCGTCTCCATGTTGTGCTGTTAACTTTAATGTGGTAAATAGTTTCCAAGATTGTAATGCTATTTTTCAGAAGGCCAAAGAAACTGTGCTGAATTGTGGACACCTTCATACAGCAGTTGGTCTTTCGGCGAACGACGGCACAGGCACCCTGATGTTCAATAAAGGATTAGTAAATGGTGCTGTGGTCTCAGTTTTAAGAGATTCTGGATCAACAACAATTGGAGTGCGGCAGTCTCTAGTACATCCTAGCTGATAATATCCTAAGGATTGCACTCTTAAAGAAATTAATGAATGGGAGAAAAAAAATTTGCAATCTTTTAGCAACGCTAACGCTGTTGTTGCGATGGCTACACTTCGTGCCAACAAAATGAATACATGTGGCACAGCAGTTTCCAACTTCACTCTGAGTACTATCCCGGAAACTGATGAGGATGATGGATCTATTGTACAACATACTAAGGATACTCCATGTAATAAGACCAGTTCAGCACAACCCAACAAAATGAAAAGATCATTTCGAGGGAGATATACTTTTCCTCGTCAGAATAATACTGAAAATTCTGAAAATAGATGTTGGCGACAGGATCAGATTACAACTGATCCTAAGAAAACTGTTGACGTTGTCAACATTGACAAAAACATTACGAGGAAGAATAATAGGTTGAAGAATAAGGCTGGACTTAAAAGGAACAGTGATAATAAAGTTAACACAAATAATTATGATGGAAAAGTTTTAACTTTGCCCAGCCATGACATGTCTACGACATGTAGGAAACTTAATACCTTTGGTAATGATAGGTGTCATCCTCAGTCCAGTCAGGATGATACGACATCTAATAGAAAGACAGTGTCGGTGTTGAGGGGGAAAGTTAATTCTTTGACAAAGAATACATATCATCATTGTCCACAATTTCGTGACAATGATATTACTTACATTGGTAAAGGTGCATATTTTCGCACCGTGTTAGAGCGCAATCTGCCACATGACGTTACATGGCAGGCACTTAGTAATTTCTTTAATTACACGGCAGACGTTAGGTTCGTGCGACTGTTGCCACCTACCAACAACAGGTATGGTGAAGCTGTGGTTACATTTCGTAACAACAAAGATGCTCGGATGGTTATCGAGCGTGATAATGGTGTTTATTTTCATCACCAGTCACTAAAGTTACAACTAGTACCTGATTCTGCGTCACGCAGATAACAGGGTACTGTAACCATGTTCGTCACATCTTTGATGACTCAGCACTTGTCAGTCATCATTTCTGGTCTTTCATAATCATCTATCCTAATATAGATTGATTTATTGATTTTTTTTTCTCGAAAAACATTTTTATTTCTTGACATCTTCAAATTTGTACACATGTTTTCTGTCTTGTTTTTTTTTTTACCATGCCTACAAGAAACAGTAATGTCGTTATTGGTATTAACTATGCTCAGCCCAATACAGCATAATTTAACTTGTCATCCATCACGGCTGTCTTGTCATCTTTGCTAAAGAAGAACATGCCGTTAAGGATAAATTGGACAGACGAATGTGACAGAACTTTTCGCAGTATATTAAGAATTTTTTCATGCCCACCAGTATTAAGATTACCAGATGCTTCTAAAACGTTTGTCCTCCGTACAGATGCGAGTAATTACGGACTCGGGGCTTGTCTACTCCAATATCACGATGATATCCTTCATCCTGTATTATACATCTCACGCAAGCTAAAAACTCCTGAAACTAAATATTTGACAGTGGACAGAGAGTTACTGGCCGTGATCTGGGCAATTACCAAACTTGAAAGGTTCCTACTTGGATCACCATTTCTAATACAGACGGATCAAAAATATGTTGCGTCATTGCGGCGTTCAAACCATAAAAGTCCAAAGCTTGCACGATTTGCCATTGCGCTGCAACCCTATGATTTCGAAATAGAGTCGATACCAGGAACTGAGAACATAATGGCCGATACTTTATCAAGACATCCTACGGATTCTGAATGACTATTGGTATTTCAAGAAACAATTTACAGACTAATCAAGCATTACATTTGAAATGAACATTATTAATGCTACGTAAGAATATATAATACTTCATATGGACATCCTACTTCGATGAAGAAATTTCAAAATGAACTGTTGTTATCGAAGTATCAAGTTTTACAGATCGGTTGAAAATTTGGACTTCACTTGGATTTTGCGTATCACTCATTTCTATTGCAAAGTAGAAAAAGGAACAATTTCTGATAAAGAATGGACAGATACTGTGATGATACATAAACTGCAATGACTTATTCAAATTACGTTCAAAATTTCAATAAAGGAATTAACGACGGTTGGATCATCATATCAGAATTGGATAAGATGAACGTTGTTTCTTAAAGAAATTTCATACAAGTCAATAGGATGTAACGACGATTGGATCTTCATGTCCGATATTGTTAAATTTGATAGTTATTAAATTAATATATAATAAAATAAAGTTGAAGTGTGATGAAATAAAAAGATAAAATATACTAAGAAAAGATGAAACAAAAAAATATCACACCAATTAAACATTTTAAATAGTTTAATTATTAAGTTGATAGATATTAGATTATGATATTTCATATGTATACTTAAAATGTATGAATTTTTTCTGTTCTTTTCTTTCTGATTGCGTTAATTTAATTAGGTATCTATCCTTATACTTCATTTTAACACACAGTACTAATTTCATGTATACTTTAATATTTAGTTTTAATTGTCCGTACTTCTCAATTTTTATTTTTTTTTCTTCTGATACTATTTCTCATTTTCTTTAATTAGATATTAATTAGTTAATACCATACGTACATATTATAATTAATTATTTTTAATTTTACTTAGAATAATTTTAATAACACCTCACATTAGTAGTTAGTCAATACAGACATCAAATTAATTAGTTAATTAATGACAGTGACATTTCTTTAGTTAATTTATTATATGACGTGATTTTATTATAATATATTACTGATATGACCGCGACACTGTTCTAGATAGAACATCGTAGGCCATACGTCGGGTTTTGTTAAATTTTTGATAATTTGATTAAAATAGTTTTTTTTTTTTTTTAATCTATCTAATAGATTTTTTTTCCCCTGTCGGACAGGAAATCAGTTACGGTGTTATTTTAAATGACGGCGTCTGCTGGGGTTAGAAGTGCGCAACGTTTGGGGTCACTAACATTAATAGAATATGTTGATATTTTACGGACTACTGAACGCGAAATATATGCTAAGATTATGACGTATTCGCGTTGGGAAGGTCACGCTTGGGGACTTGGTTACATTACCCTTTTTATGCTGTCCGCCAAGCAGAGAAGTCGTGTCTTGTATTTCTTCCAAGGAGAGGCTTAGTATATAGCCGATATATGAATTCAATATAGAACTCAGGGTCAGTTCAGATATTAAGATAAGGTATGAGATTTATTAAGTAAATAAAATGATGGAAGGAGAATCGTATTATGATTCAATTTGTAGCTGTCAAGAACTCATGCGCTCATTTCTGGCTGTCTGACTACAGTAGCGCATGTACAAAGCCATGACGTTCATCTGACACATTATATTGACACGGACGGACCTGAATATTATGCACGTAATTTCTAATGAACTATATATGAATGTATACCTATGTGAACTGTCTTCGTGCGTCAACTTGTAATAAATATTGGACTCTAATCGAAGACTTACCCACATTACTTTGATTACGTTTGATTGCTTCAACTTGCATTGTTGATTGTCCTTTGACCTGATGAACTCTTCTTTATAGGAAGTTTATATTAATAATGAATCAGTTCGTACGGAACCGAGGTTTGCTTGGACACTTATTAATCAACAACAAAACTTTGTGTCGACCTCAACTGAGATAATGATAGATAAGCAAGCATACAAGCTAAACTAATAATAATAGAACGAAGGACACCCCAACAACAGCGACACCCACGCAACAGTATGAGAGGATGCATTCGTCGTGTATACAACCAGTGCGCTGCATGTGCAATTAACATCAAAACCTTTCAAAATTTGCTGATGGAGACTCGGACTTAATGTGTTTGCCCGGAGCGTAAGGATCTGGATTCTGATCAAGAATGATTATAAAAATAGGATGGTACCTAGACAATCGTAAAGTATATATCCATCATCAGTTAATTATAATATTAACTCGCGACTGTGTTCTTGTCTTTCCATAACAGTTGGTAGCTAGTTGACACCGTTTTGCTACTAACAGGTAGATATAGTTTTTCGACGTTTTTCCTACCGGTATGTTAATGAGTAGTGCCACATAATTTTTTTTTTTCTTAACATTACTCAACAAAATGATATAGTTATGGTATGGTAGTAAGTGTGGTAGCTGTTAAAATATTTAATGTTGTCTACTATAATTTTGTGATTATTTTCCGATGCGGGCAAAAGGCAACACAAATGGAAATTAAAGTAAGAAGGTGAGGACTGATATGGCATACACTTAGAAGAGAACAATCCCGCATAGCCAGAGGTGCCATTGACTGGAACC
Source organism: Oreohelix idahoensis (assembly GCA_024509875.1). Classification (NCBI taxonomy): domain Eukaryota; kingdom Metazoa; phylum Mollusca; class Gastropoda; order Stylommatophora; family Oreohelicidae; genus Oreohelix; species Oreohelix idahoensis. The sequence goes on from JAMPIV010000488.1 coordinate 17,369, forward strand.
CACAAGGGAAAAGATGAGTGGGGAGGAAAAGAAAAACTTGGAGAAGAACAGTGGAAGTGAGGCTAAGGAAATTAGAATGACATAGTCACACCTGAAACAGACAGCCCAGAATAGAAGTCGATGGAGAGCAACTGTTTCAGCCCTATGTTCCACGGGGAACGGAAAGGCGTGATGATCATATAATTTTTTTCAATAATATGTTTTTTTTTAAAAATACACGTTAAGACTATATCGTAGATATGAACACTTGATGCCACTTTACTAAGATCAACTCAATAACAATGAACACCACACAGTGTTGTCAGTGCTAACCAGCATTCTTAATCAATCTCTTGAACATACTGTATTACAAAACAACCCAGACAAATGTGACCGCCGCCACTGCTCTAATAGATTCACACCTTTATAAATAAATAATTTAGATACTTACCTACTCATGACGAAATACCAGTACAGTTTTGTTGCTGTCACTTTCAATGGAGTTTCAAACACCGATCTATTGGTCGTATTTTTTTTCATCCTAGTTAGGTGAATAATTGGGTCTTTGCTTGCGATGTCAGGTTGATTTGGGGTTATCTCCCTTTTGGGTCGTTGTGTTAAGTTCAAAGGTAAAACAGATCGGGTGTGCCCATGCGCAGGGCTTTTTAAGCGCGGGGTTGAGTTAGACTTCCGGCAAGCCGTGAGGTGTCCTGGTTTCTGAAGGGACGAGAGTCCATTGTGTTTTTCGGGAAAATCTTCGAAGTGACTGCGATGGCAGTTTTCCCCAGTGAATCTCTGTGCGTTGGAATGACAGCAGAGTTCCTTGTTAAGTTCTGTGGATTCGGTTACAGGTAATACCGACTTTTTCCATTATTACGCTTTCGGTGGCAGAACATGTTAGAAGATTACCTAGTCTGTGAACTGCAAATCACCGGTCCTCCATTACAGAACTTATATGGTGTGCTCAAGGTAGCCATCCAAGACTATTAGTCTTCATACCATCCAAAAATCCAGTGACGAAGTTATATTGTGGGAGCCGCAGATTGGCGGCATATTTATGTCCACATAAGCATTACTGCAGGGTTGATGGTAACCTGCTTATCAGCAGTACACAGCCGACGTCAGAACGAGGCCTGTGTTTTCGGCTATTATACTACAGCTGATAATGTGCAATTGGCGGGGAATGCCAAGTTGTACCTATGTGTCAATGTGATTAAGGTATCTGACGCGTTTAGTCAGAGAGATCAGGCGGCATTTTGAACTGTCATTGAATAACATTATTATTGACCATGCACGAATATTGGAATGTTTACCTGCCCTTTTGAACGCCTGATGTATTATTATCGATTTCCGGTCAGCATGACCTTGTTTACAATGACTGTTCCTGTTGATGCTACTATGTGTGTTATCGTCAATAAATGTTTTGAAACGTGCCTGCAGTGTTCAAGCATCCTTGACTACTGCATGTGAGTGTAGGGGTTGCAGTGTCTACATATATACGAGCCTAAACACATTCGCGCCTTCATTCGCACCCACACTCAGTTCATCATACGCCAGCACTACACATCTAACAACAAGTATACTGTCTTGGGCCAGTGATCACTTCCATAAGAGAAAAAGACAGTTTCATTTCTGGTGGACCAGTTACGTGGGCTCTTCTGATACATTTATGATGTCGCCAGTGTGGCCCATCAATTTACATTTCTGGTAGGCCAGCTGATGAGTCTATATAGATCATTGTACACAGCACGCCAGCCTTAAACAGACACCCCACCAGGCTACTTACACTTCTGGATGATGGGGCTATTTTTGTGAAGAAGGACAAGTACACCTTACATTTGTGGGTTTAAGCTGGACAGAGCGAGAAATTAACATTTCCGTGGACTTATGCTATATTTATTATGCCTCCAGTGTTGTCCAGAAATTTACATTTCTACATGTGCTACATGTCATGAGGAACAAAGTGGACAACTGAGAATAACACACATACTCTATGCTTTCAAGTTTTGTCTACACAGGACAGAAATAGGTCATCAACTGTTGACCCAGATAAACAGTGCGAGCATTTATGTTATAATGCTACATAAACCACAACAGGACAAGTACTGAAGTTAACATCTAGGCATTTGCTACGTGGACCACAACTGCAAGTCAAGTCCCTTACAGTAAACGGTACACGTTTCAGTCAACAACAGACTTTTCTATGCCCGAGCATTCAAGTTACATTGTTCGAGGTCAAGTTCCGGTTTGTAAACAGTACATGAAATTGTAAACATTCGATGTGCAAGACTCAAGTACGAGAAGGTCATAGTAACTTTTGTTCGTGAATACCACTTTATGCTACAGTGGATTTGACATTCAGTGCGCGCTTGACATTTTGTTACTGTGTTCGCAAGGAGCAATTTAGTTACTGTAATATCATGTGTGACTAAGCTTTTTTTGCAACACATTCTATTGCTATTTATGTTACTTGTACTATTGTTGTGTATTTTTCTAGTGTTTTTCAGCGGGCTGGTTGGGTAAAGGTGACTCCTTTAGATAAATATCACGTAAAAGAGGTTATCTATTGAGAGCGTGTCGTTAGGGACTGCAAATTTCCTTAATTGGGATTTGCGAGCGACAATTGTTGCTATTTACGTTAGCTGTGACGACATGAGTTAGTGTTGTTTTCGTTAATTTTTTTTCATTCTTTGATTTTCGATTTGTTTTGTTTGTATCTGTAGGTCTCTTCTTCCTTTCGTTTATTTCTTTACAACTTTTTGTTTATAACAGTGTTGCTATTTGTCTTGTTTACTTTTCGCGGTTATCATTACACATTTGTGTAACATTTTTTTAAATACTTTTTGCTGTATTGTTTATTTGACTTCCGCGAACGTTTTCGGTCATTGTTCTGTATTTTTGTCTTTGTATTTATGATTGTACTACATTATTGTCATACACAGTCTACATACACACACTTGGTCATGTATTATTATTATTGATAAGGTATACTCTTCATATAGAGATTGTTAATAAAATATTATTATATGAGATATTTATACAAGTTCTTTGCTAAAAGACTTGTTGTCCACAAAGATTGAGACAAGGTAAAATATATATGCAAGTTCTTTTTAAAAAAAAAAAGACTTGTGCCCACAATGATTGGGATATAAAGGTAATTTAGTTAAATTTTTTCAGGTTTCTGATCTCATTAGACAGAATGTCTACATTGGATTTCTTCATCCAGCAAGGGTTAACCCTTGGTAAGTCTGGTAAAGAATTGGAAGAATATATATCTGCTCAATTCGCCATTGCATTAAAGTCAGAAGAAAAGAAACAAAAAGAGGAAATTAAATTGAAAGCAGAAGCGGAACTAAAGAAAGCAGAAGCTGAACAAAAGAAGCTAGATGCTGAGAATAGAAGATTAGAACTTGAAGAGAAAAGGTATCAAAGAGAAGCTGCTGCTGAGGAGAAAAAACTCCAACTTCAAGCTGCTGCTGAGGCGAGAAAAGCTCAAGCTGCTGCTGTGGAGAGAAAAGCCCAAGCTGATGAGAGAAAATTCCAGATGGAAATGGAGGAGAGAAAACTTCAAGCTGCTGCTGAGAAGAAAAACTCCAACTTCAAGCTGCTGCTGAGGAGAAAAAACTCCAACTTCAAGCTGCTGCTGAGGCTGAAATTAGAAAAATGGAACATGAGGAAAGACTCGCAACTTTGGAGTTAGAGAAATTGAAATTGGCGAGTCCAGGTGCTCATCAAACAACTTCGAGTACGACAAAGGAGTTTGTAAGTAGGATCAAACTCCCTCATTTCAATCCTTCAAAGGATGACGTAGCAGATTATCTAGATAGATTCCAATTTTTATGCGATACGCATAACATAAAAAAGGAAAAATATGTTGAACAACTGATGGAATTTTTTACAGGTGACACAGTGACTACTCTTATGACAATAGACGAACATGACAGTACTAATTATGATGTTGTCAGAGCAGCACTGCTAAAAAAACACCAGCTGAAAGAGGAAGATTATCGTCTTCGTTTTAGGACAATGTTGCCAGAAAATGGAGTAGATTTCTCTGAGTGTGTTACAAAAATACGTCGTACATTCTGTGATAAACGAGCGCAAAGGCCTTATTGCTCTATCTTTTCCTACATCTTTCGTATTGTATTTTCTCCGACATTTGCTCTTTCGTGCAACCTTTGCGATCCACATTTGTTATTTCATCGTTGTGATTACTCGAGACCAGTATCTAGAGAACCACATTTGTTCTTTCATCGGGGGAAATAAAATCCTTTGATTGAGTCCACATGCCCGACATTATCGTTTGAAGCCCACATTGCATCGTGATAAATCTGGTAAAAACACATATGGTCATCCGAATCAAAATTTGACCAGGGGAAAACGTCTCATGCTGTAATGGTGTTATCTTTAGTCGGCCGCGGTCCAGACAAGCGTTGGTTTACCACATTGGACGACCACATTGGACGCCCATCTTAGTCAGGTGAAAAATAAACAATCAGAGGTCAAACTACACCCACGTTTGGACTGACAGGGGACAAGAGCGATCCTGTGAATGAGTGACCAGAGGGGCCATTAATGATTGGTTGGTATGAGCTGTACAAGAAACCCATATTGGACTTCCAGAAATATATAATACCGCATAATCTACTAGAGTGAGGCAGTCAAGTTATTTTACCTTGTGAGGAAGAGATTAAACCCAAAACGCATAGCCTAATACATGTGTTTATTCAGAGTGGATGATAATTCAGTTCTGTGATTAATTGTGTTCTTAAAGGATTTTGCGAAGGGAAAAGAAGGTTAGTAGATCTTATACTTATAAATACATTTTCTTATTTTTGTTTATTTTAACCTCACAGCTAAAATGTGCGATAAAGTTTCAAATAATTCTTGGCATAACTGATTAATAAAATCAGAAGATTTTCCTAGAAGATGATAGGAGGTAATTAATATTTCATATTTCACCGTTATCATCATCACAGTCTCCCATGCGCACACACTCTCATGCACAAGATATTTAACATCATTAGAATTGAACTCAGAGAGAGAGAGATGAATAATGAGCAGTAGTTTAAATGAAAGTCAACCAGTGATGTTAAATGTGAAAACTTACGAAGACTTTTGTGTGTCTTCAGTTCATCAGAAGTCTGAGTCTACACGCAACGTGTCTGACGTCTAACCAGAAATAAGTTATTAAAAACGGACATTTGGCTAGCAGAATTCGCCATAGGACATCTTTCATTCCTCAATTAAGAAGGAATATTGTCTCACCCACAAGTCAGAAGGTGGACGCAGCATTTTTCGTCACCATATACTGCTTGCTCACAAGTTCAATACATCGTTATCACAAGTTCAATACAGAGTCATCATAAATTCAAATAACTCGAAAGATCATTATTATCTGAAGTCAAGCAAAAGAGCTCAAAAGAGGAATCGCATATTTATACCACGTGCAACACACTCTTAAGCGCATTTTATGAAGCAGACTCGAAAGTATATGAATCACGACTACCTACGCAAGATTATGAGTCTACATATCACTAACATTTCGTGAAGATATCCGGTCTGACCAGTACCGTCGGGAGATTAGACAACAGACCTTTTGTTCATATGACAACTATTAACTGTTGATCAACACTACAGAGATATACTCAAACAGTGAAGGAATATACATAGATATCTCGTCAGCGTTCTCCGTACGACAACAGTATTCATCAGAACGTCCTCAGCTTAGAGATGCCCCACTCGACATAACGTATAACAACTTGGAACATTGTATGCATACATGTGAATCCTCATATCTAGGAGAAGCATTTAGAGACACATGGACTGTGTAGAGTACTCACCATTTTGGTAACAAGTATCATATCACATCATCATTCCACTTTACACCAGTTCATTCTTAATTAACTATTACTTAATTAACTGTAATTTTATTATCTCATCTTTGTGTTTTGTGTGAATCGTCTTTCACCATCATCACGTTCTAACCATTACTAACCCTATATGTGTGGATATTTCATTAATAAACCCAACGATCGGTTGATCATTATCAAGAGTTTGTTAATGTATCACTCGTGCTGTCGGTGTTACATATTCACCTATAGGAACCTTTCTCTACTCAGATGAGGTTGGGGGCTTTTTCTTTACGGGATCTAAGGGCAGAAGCTAAGGTCGTGGGGAAACAGAACTCTTTCCATAATTAATTAGAAAACACTGTCTAGTGGAAAGCATTCGCATTCCTGTCTTCTTGTCCCTATCTCGAATAGGTCTTTATTATTTCTTAACGAGCCAATTTCTAGAGACCTTATTTTTATATCTCATAGACTATTCCTGGCAACACTACTGTTGTAGTTGCCCCAGTACTCACCACACGACAATTGTGGACTCGTCTTGGGATTAGTGAACCCGGACTTAGAAGTGTGATAAATCACATTTTCATCCCTGCTATACAGTTGCGATAATTGCAAAATTTGTTGGCATTTTGAGGGATTAACTTCTAGATTGACTCTTACTGTATTTGACTATTTCATAGGGGGGATAATTTATATCTCTAAAGCACGAGTGATACATTTTAAATTGAGTATCAAACGGACAGAGTAAGAACTTTTTGAGAACAGGAGATACTGTAAGGAACTGATTTTTAAAAATCTTTTTCTGTAACTGCTGGGAAAATTTTTATCATAAATATTTAGCAAATTTTTCATAGAAAACTTCGAGATAATCTGTTATATAATTTTCAGAATGTGCTGAGTGAGTGATTATTTTTAAAGAACTTTTTGAACTTGATTACTAATTTAAACCTAGAAGGTTTTAAGAGATAATTACTTGTGCGAGTCAAACAATTTGCTTGGAGGTCACTGCCAATTTTTCCCTTCGTGAACCAATACTGCATATCATGGCAGATGCCGCAAAAATTAGAACTAGTTTAATGGAGGCAGGGCGTGAATACGGGTTAAGTGGAAAAGATCTGATGAAATTTGTGAGTGAGGAGACTGATAAACTCCATGCAAGAGAGATGGAAGTGCAGAAACATGCAATGGAGAAGGAGAAGGCCGCAGCAGAAGCAGCGGAGCGGAAAGCCGCAGCAGAAGCAGCGGAGCGGAAAGCCGCAGTAGAAGCAGCAGAGCGGAAAGCCGCAGCAGAAGCAGCGGAGCGGAAAGAAGCAGCAGAGCATGCACTTAACATGAAGCAACTGGAAATCCGGGGACAGACCAATCAGATAGAGCTGGCAAAAAGTGCAGCGGCTTCCAACTTTGATGGAGGGGACTCACCCCGCTCAGATGGTGTGCCTACTTCGCAACCTGCACCACCCAATGCCATGAAATTTCCGCTGGAACCTTTTTCAGAAAGGAACGATACCATGGACGCCTTTTTAGACCGCTTCGAACGCTTTGCAACAGGGTTTGGACTTGAAGAACGGAAGTGGAACTTGAAACTTTCCCAGGGCCTAAGAGGAGCCGCCTACGAAGTTTTTAATAAACTTCCGGCCGGAGAGCAAGATGACTATCAGGCATTGAAAAAAGCTCTCTTGGTGAGGTACGAGCTTCATTCAGAGGCGTACCGGAAAAAATTTCGAGGTTCTAGGAAGGAGGCCGGAGAGACTTTCTCACAGTTCGCAGCCCGTATTGAAGACTACCTAGTGAAGTGGTGTACTTTGGGAAACTTTACCGAGACCTATGATAGGTTGAAAGAGCTGATTGTGATAGAGCAACTAAAAGAGTCTATGTCGGTGGAAATGCGTAGATTTCTCACTGAAAACGGCGCTGACCGGTTAGAAAATATTCCTACACTGGCAGAGCGATTCCAAAATGCTCTCATGGAGTCTCAAGGAGCCAGAAAAAAGTTTTCGGATCAGGCGCCAAAGCAACCTGCTCGCTCCCAACCAGACCAACAAAGCAAAGGACCACACATTTCGCATAAACAGCACGCAAAACAAGATAACTACAAAGAGCAAAACAAGAAAAATGCTGCGCCACACCAGAGACAGGGAGATAAATGGTGCAAGTACTGTCGCTTGAACAATCACAACACTAATGAGTGCAAGCGCAGACCTCCTCCCCAACATGCTGCCTGTCTGCAGACAAAATCGTCACCCCGGAAGGAGCAGAGGACCGGAAACGTTTCTCATCCTCCCGTCATCGAATCAGTCCTCGTAAACGGACAATCTGTGGAGTGCCTTTATGACACAGGACTTGCTTTCGATGCGGTGGTCAGGGCATCTCTTGTCACCCCTGACCAGAAAACAGAAGAGAGTGTCGACATCCAAGGTCCGACGAAGGATGTTGCACCCATGACACTGCCAATTGCACTTATCAGAGTGGAATCTCGTTATGTGACAGGAGAGATTCGTGCAGCTATCATGGAAGAACCAATCTACTCTTTAATCTTGGGATGTAGATATGTGTTCCTTGGAGAACCTACTCAACCACTAGTCATGGCGGCCGTACAGACTAGAGGACAGTCAAAAAAAGACGCAGAGCAGGAAACTCCTACCAATATCCTCCCCGAGGAATTGAAGAGGGCCCAAATGGAAGATTCCACACTGGCGCCCTGTTTTAAAAAATTACCTAGGACACACAACCCACCTACCAAGGGAGACTTCTTTATGAAAAATGGATTGATGTATCGCCGAGCTGGAAATGAAGGACAGGAACGCAACCAATTAGTAGTTCCTGCAACCTATAGGAACCAGGTGCTTGAGATGGGCCACTCTATCTCATTTAGTGGACACATGGGAATGAGCGCCACGACTCAAAGGATCGCCTGCCACTATTATTGGCCAGGGATCACCGGCGACATTGAACGTTTCGTCAAGTCTTGTCCTCAGTGCCAGAAAGTTGCACCAAAACAATGGACGGCACCAGAGACCCTTGGGGAGATGCCAATCTTGGGCACCCCATTTGAAAGAGTGGCCGTGGATATAATTGGACCTCTGCTGAGAACTAAGAAGAGGAACTCCCATATCCTTACCTTAGTGGACACCTGTTCCATGTGGGGCGAAGCCATAGCCATGCCAGCATGCGACTCAGTGCATGTAGCTGACGCTTTACTGAATATCTTTACTAGATTGGGCTTCCCGCATGAAATTCTCACAGACAACGGGTCACAATTTAGAGGCAAGTTGACAGAGGAGGTGCTTAGAATATTCAAGACTAGGCATATCCATACTTCGCCCTATGACCCCCAAAGTAACGGGCAAGTAGAGCGGTTTAACGGAACGCTCACCTCTATTCTTCGGAAGTTGGCACAGGAGAAGCCAGAAACTTGGGATCAGTATCTTCCTGCCGCATTATTTGCTTATAGGGAAGTACCGCATGCGTCAACTGGAGTTCCTCTGGCCACATTACTCTTCGGAAGACCTATTAAAGGTCCATTAGAAGCATTACTAAGAACATGGACAGATGCCAAGGCAGACGACACTGTCACATCAGCCTTCCAGTACGTCACAGACTTGAAACAACGCCTGAAGACTGGCTGGGAATTAGCCACAGCGAAAGTACGGGAGGCTAGGCGGAAACATGCCAAATATTACAATCGCAATGCGAAGGACCGAGAACTAGCAGTAGGAGAGAAGGTGCTACTTCTTCTGCCAAGCAGCAGTAATAATTTGCAGATTTGCTGGAGGGGACCCTACAAAGTGGTGGAAAAGATTTCTCACACCAAATATAAAATCGCCGTGAACGGAAAGCAGAAAATTTACCACTTAAATCTGCTTAAGAAGTTTTACGAGCGAGCCCCTGCCGAACCAGCGCACCTCATGACTATGGCCATTGCTATGCAAATGGAAGAAGAGCCATTATCATCTGTAGAGTACCCGGTGATACAGGAGGAATCACATTTAGATGTGAAAATAAGCTTCACCTTAACGGAAGCCCAGCAAGAAAAAGTAAGGAGATTGATGGAAAACCACGCCGACTCTCTGACAGACAAACCGGGCCGGACAAACCTGATGGAGTTTGACATGGAAGTCACGGATCCTAATCCCGTCCGAATGAGAACCTATCCGATTCCGTATGCCAAGGCGACGGCATTAAAGCAAGAAATTGATTACTTACTTAAGGAAGGCATAATTTCGAAGTCGGAGTCCCCTTACAGTGCGGGAGTGGTGCTGTTACGCAAACCCAGTGGAGAACACCGCCTGTGCATCGACTACCGACAGCTGAATGCGTTAACACAGTTCCAGCCAGAACCGTTACCGGACCAGAACCAGCTATTTACTAAGCTGAGCAGGGCTCGCTATTTTTCAAAGATCGACCTCAGTAAAGGGTACTATCAAATACCGGTAAAAGCTGAGGTGAGGAACCTGTTAGCCTTCAGTACTCCAGATGGACACTTCGAGTTTAATGGGATGCCATTTGGACTGAACAATGCTCCTAGTGTCTTCACAAGGATGATGCGAAAGTTATTGGATCCTTTGAATCATCCCGCCATCAGCAATTTTATGGATGATATCCTAGTAGCTACTGAATCGTTTGAAGAACATATATCAGTGCTATCCTTGCTGTTTAACAGACTCAGAGAAGCGGGACTAACCGCCCGCCCAACCAAATGTCAAATTGGGTGTGAACAGCTAGAGTTCCTATGACATACTATATCCCATGGGACCATGTTCCCCGAGACTCAAAACGTTGAGAAGCTGAGAAATGCACCGAGGCCGTCCACTAAAAGGGATGGCCGGTCATATGTATCTCTCTGTGGATTCTACCAGAGATATATATAAAGGATTTTAATAGGCTCTGTGCGCCGCTTACATCGCTAACCAAGAAAGGAAACCCAGATAAAGTGACATGGTCAGCAGAATGTGAACATGCATATGCACTCTTAAAAGAGAAACTCACCACAAAACCTATTTTACGGCTTCCGGATTTAACTAGAAAATTCATCTTGCGCACAGATGCCAGTAACATTGGAATCGGGGCTACATTACTACAGCCAGACGACAGAAGCCCACCTAATCTATTTCCGGTCGCATATGCAAGTCGGAAGTTAAACCGAGCAGAACAAAACTATTCCACAATCGAAAAGGAATGTTTGTCCCTCGTCTTGGGAATACAAAAATTTCAAGCATACCTGTACGGAAGGAAATTTACAATCCAGAGTGATCACTAACCTCTGACCTTCCTCGCCAATTCAAAGAATTTGAATGCTAGACTGATGAGGTGGTCGCTTGTTCTACAACCTTACACGTTCCAATTGGACTGCATCCAAGGAAAACAAAACGTAGGAGCGGATTTTTTAAACCGTCATCCCATGAGGCAGGACGGAGAGCACAGACAAGTAGAGAAAAGGGTGGAAACCGAAGAGAAAAACGAAGATGAGGAAAAGGATTAAAGAATCTCGAGCAAGAAGGCTAAGCTCTCCTGAGTACGATTGACATCACACTTGAGGAGGGGCTATTGTGATAAACGAGCGCAAAGACCTTATTGCTCTATCTTTTCCTACATCTTTCGTATTGTATTTTCTCCGACATTTGCTCTTTCATGCAACCTTTGCGATCCACATTTGTTATTTCATCGTTGTGATTACTCGAGACCAGTATCTAGAGAACCACATTTGTTCTTTCATCGGGGGAAATAAAATCCTTTGATTGAGTCCACATGCCCGACATTATCGTTTGAAGCCCACATTGCATCGTGATAAATCTGGTAAAAACACATATAGTCATCCGAATCAAACATTGGCCAGGGGAAAACGTCTCATGCTGTAATGGTGTTATCTTTAGTCGGCCGCGGTCCAGACAAGCGTTGGTTTACCACATTGGACGCTCATCTTAGTCAGGTGAACTATAAACAATCAGAGGTCAAACTACACCCACGTTTGGACTGACAGGGGACAAGAGCGATCCTGTGAATGAGTGACCAGAGCGGCCATTAATGATTGGTTGGTATGAGCTGTACAAGAAACCCATATTGGACTTCCAGAAATATATAATACCGCATAATCTACTAGAGTGAGGCAGTCAAGCTTTTTACCTTGTGAGGAAGAGATTAAACCCAAAACGCATAGCCTAATACATGTGTTTATTCAGAGTGGATGATAATTCAGTTCTGTGATTAATTGTGTTCTTAAAGGATTTTGCGAAGGGAAAAGAAGGTTAGTAGATCTTATACTTATAAATACATTTTCTTATTTTTGTTTATTTTAACCTCACAGCTAAAATGTGCGAAAGATAAAGTTTCAAATAATTCTTGACATAACTGATTAATAAAATCAGAAGATTTTCCTAGAAGATGATAGGATGATAGGAGGTAATTAATATTTCATATTTCACCGTTATCATCATCACAGTGTCCCATGCGCACACACTCTCATGCACAAGATATTTAACATCATTAAAATTGAACTCAGAGAGAGAGAGATGAATAATGAGCAATAGTTTAAATGAAAGTCAACCAGTGATGTTAAATGTGAAAACTTACGAAGACTTTTGTGTGTCTTCAGTTCATCAGAAGTCTGAGTCTACACGCAACGTGTCTGACGTCTAACCAGAAATAAGTTATTAAAAACGGACATTTGGCTAGCAGAATTCGCCATAGGACATCTTTCATTCCTCAATTAAGAAGGAATATTGTCTCACCCACAAGTCAGAAGGTGGACGCAGCATTTTTCGTCACCATATACTGCTTGCTCACAAGTTCAATACATCGTTATCACAAGTTCAATACAGAGTCATCATAAATTCAAATAACTCGAAAGATCATTATTATCTGAAGTCAAGCAAAAGAGCTCAAAAGAGGAATCGCATATTTATACCACGTGCAACACACTCTTAAGCGCATTTTATGAAGCAGACTCGAAAGTATATGAATCACGACTACCTACGCAAGATTATGAGTCTACATATCACTAACATTTCGTGAAGATGTCCAGTCTGACCAGTACCGTCGGGAGATTAGACAACAGACCTTTTGTTCATATGACAACTATTAACTGTTGATCAACACTACAGAGATATACTCAAACAGTGAAGAAATATACATAGATATCTCGTCAGCGTTCTCCGTACGACAACAGTATTCATCAGAACGTCCTCAGCTTAGAGATACCCCACTCGACATAACGTATAACAACTTGGGACATTGTATGCATACATGTGAATCCTCATATCTAGGAGAAGCATTTAGAGACACATGGACTGTGTAGAGTACTCACCATTTTGGTAACAAGTATCATATCACATCATCATTTCACTTTACACCAGTTCATTCTTAATTAACTATTACTTAATTAACTGTAATTTTATTATCTCATCTGTGTGTTTTGTGTGAATCGTCTTTCACCATCATCACGTTCTAACCATTACTAACCCTATATGTGTGGATATTTTATTAATAAACCCAACGATCGGTTGATCATTATCAAGAGTTTGTTAATGTATCACTCGTGCTGTCGGTGTTACATATTCACCTATAGGAACCTTTCTCTACTCAGATGAGGTTGGGGGCTTTTTCTTTACGGGATCTAAGGGCAGAAGCTAAGGTCGTGGGGAAACAGAACTCTTTCCATAATTAATTAGAAAACACTGTCTAGTGGAAAGCATTCGCATTCCTGTCTTCTTGTCCCTATCTCGAATAGGTCTTTATTATTTCTTAACGAGCCAATTTCTAGAGACCTTATATCTATATCTCATAGACTATTCCTGGCAACACTACTGTTGTAGTTGCCCCAGTACTCACCACACGACACATTCACAAGATGGGTTGACTTGTCTCACACTGAGAAAACATATGAAGGCCTAATGGACTTATTACTTAGAGACAAGGTTTTGTCATCAGTTAATGATTCTTTCCTTGCATTTCTTCATGAGCGTAAACCCAAAAACTTAAAAGACATGGAGGAATACTGTTGCCAGTAAGCCACTGCGCATCCCCATGCTACAGTTAGCAATTCTAAAGTGAAAGAAGGGTTGCCAGTTGCTTCGGCAGCACCATATGGCCCTAATTTCAAAAAAAAATTTCAGGGTGCTCAACAAAACTGGAATAGGAGAAGTAATCAGAATTACATTCATAAGCAGAGTAATCCAATACATGATGGTTCTTCGTCTAAGAACTGGAGACAAGATGGTAGTTCTCGTAATTTTAGTGGTAATAATCTTAGACACTTTCGCAAGGGTTATCAAAATAATAACTATTCGAACTTTCGAGGTAATCATTCTCGACGTCAAGAATATGACGATGGTGAATACAGAAACCGGGATTCAAACCGGAATGATGATTACAATAGGCAATATGATAACAATTACAGGGGAAATGATAATCGAGGCAATTACAGGGGAAATGATAATCGAGGCAGACCTAGATTTAACAAAAGAAGACCTTTCCAACAGGCAAACTCTGCACAACAAGAGTTTGATGGAGCCTGTAATACAGTAAATGATAGTGGTAACTCTAGGGCTATCACTGGTTGTGCTTTCGATTTTGGGAGAGCAACTGAATGCCCCCAATGCTTAACATTGTTCGACTCATCGACTGTATCTACTCTAAGTTGTAGTCACCCTCTTCCTGCTCTACCTGCTGCAGTTGCGCATGATAGGAGAGGATCTCTCATCTTACATAAAGGTCTAATAAATGATAGGCTAGTCTCAGTACTTTTCGATTCGGGATGTACTACCGTCGGGGTTAGGGAGTCTCTGATATATCCTTGCTGTGCCACTGGAAAAACAATCAAATGTGTTACATTTGGTGGTACTATGGAAAGTTATCCTACTGCTATTATTAGGATTGACACTCCCTTCTTTATAGGAGATGTCCATGCATGTCTTCTTCCTAATCCTATTGCGGATCTTATAATCGGTCGTATTCATGGGGTTAAGGAATGCACCCCGCAACACATTTCTAGTTGGGAAGAACGAAACATTCAAGCGGTCAATGCAGTGGTGACAAGAGCTCAAGCTCTTAACCCCCCAACTTCATCTGATGATAGTAATGGAGTTGATAGCCAAGACGAGCACTTGGTGATTTCCCATGACTCGTTTGTTAAACGTCAAGAAGAGGATCCGTCTTTGAAGAAATTCTTCCTTCTTGCAAAGAAAGGGGATCCCAATCAAAATACGAATCACAAATCGTATATTACTATGAAGAATGGTATATTGGTACGGATGGTACAATACTCGGACAACTCTATGCACTCGCAAATTCTTGTGCCTAAGTGTATGAGATCCTTAATTCTTCAGCATGCACACGATTCTCAGTGTGCTGGACATATGGGTTTTTCCAGAACTAAAACTAGAGTCCTTGCGTCTTTCTTTTGGCCATTTGTCAATAAAGACATACGAATTTATTGCCGATCTTGCAAAATTTGTCAAGAGGTCAAGTCTAGAGGTCCGAGACATGCTGCTCCTATTCAGGCTGCAGATATTCCGATTCGGCCGTTTCAGAAAATGGCTACAGACATCATTGGTCCGTTCAAGATTAAGTCAGCCAGAGGACACCAATTTATCCTCACTTGCGTGGACATGTGCACGCGTTGGCCAGAGGCTATTCCTCTGAAGAGCATATCAACTGTCGATATCGCTGATGCTCTTTGGCTCATATTTTTTCGTCTGGGATTCCCCGGAGAAATACTGTCGGACCACGGCACTCAGTTAATTTCGGACGTTATGTCTCAGGTAATTGCTACGCTGGACATTAAAAGGTCTCTCAGTAGTATTTATCATCCAATGTCCAATGGATTGGTAGAACGTCTTAACAGGACACTAAAGAACTTACTTGGCAAGATAACGGAGGATCATCCTGAAGATTGGGACAGGGTTTTACCTGCAGCTCTCTTTGCCTATAGAGAGGTTCCCAACGAGCATACAGGGTTTTCTCCTTTCGAACTTGTCTTTGGCGCGCAACCGCGCGTTCCAATGTCCTTGTTACACGACTTGATAACTTCCGATAATATTGACGATGATACAAAATCGTCATATGAATATGTTATTGCTCTTAGGGAAAAAATTATCGAATCGTGCAGATTAGCAACTTCATCTTCCGAATGTGCGAAAGAAAAAGCTAGGCGATTTGCTAACAAGAAAAGGCGCCTACGTCAACTTTGTCCTGGAGACAAAGCGTTTGTCTTACTTCCCTCAAGAGAGAATAGACTTCTCATTTCATGGAAAGGTCCATACACTATAGTCTCCAAAATTTCAGATGTCGACTATATTGTCGATGTGGATGGAAGGCATAAAACCTTCCATATAAATATGCTAACAGAGTTTATTGAACGTCCAGACTATTTGCAGCCTATTTTCCAGGCGACGGACGACTCTCCAGTCCAACATGGTCACATCTCATCCCTGTCCGTTATACAGGATGAGGAAACTATTTTTTCTGACGTTAACTTACCTCTTCCTGCGATTCCACTTACTTCTACGGAATCATGGAAAAACGTTACCGTCTCTTCGAACTTGTCTTTTGAGGAGCAACGTCAAGTATCCTCTACGCTACAATCATATCAGGATGTCCTTACCGACATTCCTGGACACACAGATGTCATAGAACATGACATCATACTTACTGATCGTAATCCGATGAGAGTAAGACCATACCCAATACCTATTCATTTTCAAGCACAAGTCGAGAAAGAATTGGATGAAATGATTCAACTGCAAATAATTGAACCATCCACTTCAGCTTATTCTTCGTCGATAGTTATTGTTCGAAAGAAAGACAATAACATACGTCTTTGCATTGACTATCGCAAATTAAATCAAGTTACGCAGTTCGATGCTGAACCTATGCCGTTATTAGATGATCTACTTATTAGACTTTCTAAAGCTAAATTCTTTACTAAATTAGACTTGTCGAAAGGTTATTGGCAAGTCCCACTGACGGAACACGCGAAACCTCTCACTGCTTTTTCGACACCTAGTGGTGTGTTTCAATGGAATTTTATGCCTTTCGGGCTTATGAACGCCCCAGCGACTTTCGTGCGTATGATGCGACGAATTCTATCAGATCGTGCAGATGTCATCGCATATTTAGACGACATCTGTCTTTTCAGCGATACTTGGGAAGAACACTATTTGGGTCTAAAGGAATTGCTATCTACTCTACGTGAGCATAGTTTGACTGCAAAACCCTCTAAAGCTTTTGTTGGGTTTAGTGAAATTTCCTTCCTAGGTCATCGAGTTGGTCATGGTCTGTTGAAGACAGAGGACCAAAACATTTCGAAGATATTAAATATCTCGGTTCCGAAGACAAAAAAGCAAGTGCGTAGTCTCTTGGGATTGATACAATTCTATGGAAGATTCATTGAGAATCTGTCCTCCATTATGGCACAACTTTCATCGCTATTGAAAAACGGTTCTCCTAATATGGTGCGTTGGTCCCAGGAATGCCAATCTTCACTGGATCAGGTTAAGAATTTGTTCTCATCTTATCCTATCTTAAGACTACCAATGATTGATAAGACTTTTGTTCTTCGTAGTGATGCCTCTTCCACTGGGATTGGAGTGGCACTAATGCAGGAATATTCAGGAACTCTGCATCCTGTAATGTATGTTTCTAGGAAGCTAAATGCGGCAGAAACGAATTACTCGGTTTTAGACCGTGAATTGTTGGCTATGGTTTGGTCCATTCTTAAGCTACAAAGGTTCCTTCTGGGCGCGCATTTCTTTATGGAAACCGACCAAAAAGCTCTTACGGCTATGCAAAGTAAGGATTTGAAGAGCTCGAGATCTACTCGTTATGATATTGCTCTTCAGCCTTTCCATTTCACGGTGCGAGCTATCCGTGGTTCGGATAATGTGATGGCGGACATATTGTCTAGATGCCCACATGATTCCATTTAAATCTTGTGTCCTAGATCTCCTGATACACTTTCAGACTTTTGTCTGTTCTTAATATCCTAATGTATTATAATACAAATGTATTTGGATAATGTATAAAGAATTTAACAAATTTGATTTTGTCCATCCATCAGTGATATGTTGCTAATATAGCATTGTAATTCATGATATTTGTATATTGCTATAATTATAGTATTTAATAATGTTTGATATATGATTGGTATTGCCAGCAACTTAAGTTTCTTTAATGGTACCCTCTGGGTTTGTTTGGCTTAAAGGAAATATTTTCTCCTATGTTGGGAGATGATTTGTATCCTCTTCAGACGCTTTATTTATGCGTCTATTGTACCTGATATTAGGTTCATTCTTTCATGAGCGCATAATTGATAATCGTGCTATCTTGCTCATGATTATATTTTGAAGAAAAAAAAATGTATCATTTTTTTTACAGGGGGTGTGTAGTAATATGTTGGTGTCACTTTCAATGGAGTTTCAAACATCGATCTATTGGTCGTATATTTTTTCATCCTAGTTAGTTGAATAATTGGGTCTTTGCTTGCGATGTGAGGTTGATTTGGGGTTATCTCCCTTTTGGGTCGTTGTGTTAAGTTCAAAGGTAAAACAGTTCGGGTGTGCCCATGCGCAGGGTTTTTTAAGCGCGGGGTTGAGTTAGACTTCCGGCAAGCCGTGAGGTGTCCTGGTTTCTGAAGGGACGAGAGTCCATTGTGTTTTTCGGGAAAATCTTCGAAGTGACTGCGATGGCAGTTTTCCCCAGTGAATCTCTGTGCGTTAGAATGACAGCAGAGTTCCTTGTTAAGTTCTGTGGATTCGGTTACAGGTAATACCGACTTTTTCCATTATTACGCTTTCGGTGGCAGAACATGTTAGAAGATTACCTAGTCTGTGAACTGCAACTCACCGGTCCTCCATTACAGAACTTATATGGTGTGCTCAAGGTAGCCATCCAAGACTATTAGTCTTCATACCATCCAGAAATCCAGTGACGAAGTTATATTGTGGGAGCCGCAGATTGGCGGCATATTTATGTCCACATAAGCATTACTGCAGGGTTGATGGTAACCTGCTTATCAGCAGTACACAGCCGACGTCAGAACGAGGCCTGTGTTTTCGGCTATTATACTACAGCCTGATAATGTGCAATTGGCGGGGAATGCCAAGTTGTACCTATGTGTCAAGGTGATTAAGGTATCTGACGCGTTTAGTCAGAGAGATCAGGCGGCATTTTGAACTGTCATTGAATAACATTATTATTGACCATGCACGAATATTGGAATGTTTACCAGCCCTTTTGAACGCCTGATGTATTATTATCGATTTCCGGTCAGCATGACCTTGTTTACAATGACTGTTCCTGTTGATGCTACTATGTGTGTTATCGTCAATAAATGTTTTGAAACGTGCCTGCAGTGTTCAAGCATCCTTGACTACTGCATGTGAGTGTAGGGGTTGCAGTGTCTACATATATACGAGCCTAAACACATTCGCGCCTTCATTCGCACCCACACTCAGTTCGTCATACGCCAGCACTACACATCTAACAACAGGTATACTTTCTTGGGCCAGTGATCACTTCCATAAGAGAAAAAGACAGTTACAAATTTATAAATATCTCACTTTTTCCCCACTGGTATAAGTGTAGTACTTTGTGCCAAGGAAAATAATTATACTAATAAATAAATACCACATTCATCGAAATAAATGTTGTTTTTCTCATTACATATTTTCAAATATCAATTTCATTTAAGTAAAATATAGAATACATTACTAAATCATAATTCCTGATTATGTATGTCTCATTCATTTCCCTAAATCTCATTATGGACCATGGATCAACCAATACAGTTGGTCACCTTGTAGACAGTCTACATTAAAGCAGGGATCCACCAACACAGCTGGTCCCCTTGTAGACAGCCTACATTAAAGCATGGATCCACCAATACAGCTGGTCCCCTTGTGGACAGCCTACACTAAAGCATGGATCCACAAATACAGCTGGTCCACTTGTAGACAGCCTACACTAAAGCATGGATCCACCAATACAGCTGGTCCACTTGTAGACAGCCTACACTAAAGCATGGATCCACCAATACAGCGGGTCCCCCTTGTAGACAGCTTACACTAAAGCATGGATCCACCAATGCAGCGGGTCCTCTTGTAGACAGTCTACACTAAAGCATGGATCCACCAATACAGCGGGTCCACTTGTAGACAGCCTACACTAAAGCATGGATTCACCAATGCAGCTGGTCACCTTGTAGGCAGCCTACACTAAAGCATGGATGCACCTATACAGCTTGTCCACTTGTAGACAGCCTACACTGAAGCATGGATCCACCAATACAGCTGGTCCCTTTGTAGACAGCCTACACTAAAGCATGGATCCACCAATACAGCTGGTCCACCTTGTAGACAGCCTACACTAAAGCATGATTCCACCAATACAGCTGGTCCAGTTTGTAGACAGCCTACACTAAAGCATTGATCCTCCAACACAGCTGGTCCCCTTGTAGATAGCCTACACTAAAGCATGGATTCACCAATACAGCAGGTCCCCTTGTAGACAGCCTACACTAAAGCATGGATTCACCAATACAGCTGGTCACCTTTTAGAGAGCCTACACTAAAGCATGGATTCACCAATACAGCTGGTCCCCTTGTAGACAGCCTAAACTAAAGCATGGATCCACCAATACATCTGGTCCCCTTGTAGGCAGCCTACATTAAAGCATGGATCCACCAATACAGCTGGTCACCTTGTAGACAGCCTACACTAAAGCATGGATCCATCAATACAGCAGGTCCACCTTGTAGACAGCCTACACTAAGGCATTGATCCGCCAATACAGCTGGTCACCTTGTAGACAGCCTACACTAAATCATGGATCCATCAATACAGCTGGTCCACCTTGTAGACAGCCTACACTAAAGCATGTGTGGTTTCTGTAACAATTAATGGTACAAGATGAGGTTCCCAACCACATGAATGCATTGTTCTTTATTATTCCTCCATGTTGTGTCTTTTCACTTTGGTTGGTGTTATTTTTTAAGTTATTGTGCCTTTCAGTAAGTGACTTCAACCGTCATTTCTGGTATGATGTTGTCTATTATTTGTTGGTTTTATTATTGCTAGTTACATTCTTAGTAATTATTTATAGTTAGTTTTCTAGTTGTAATTGGAGGTGAGAGTGTAACAAGGAGATAAGTGTTCACGACGCTGACATGTGCATCCAATGAACACTTTTTGTGATACGAGAAGTAAGACACAATGAAACTATAAATAATTTACGGGAATTACAGTGCGCAGATGTCGACCATTTACTAAACACACCGTAGTGAGTAACAAACGTGACACTTTTTAAAAAAAAATTGCTCTAGACAAGAAGAAATGAAAGATCATAAATACAAGATTAATGACTTACTTAATCGTTCCTCTTCTATCGTAAGCTTTAGAGGCTTGGAAGAGAACGCAATCTTATCCTATCGTCTGTCTTCCTCCTCCTCTGGGTCCATTCTACTCCTCGGTCTTTCAAAGATTGTCTAATGTTGTCCTCCTGGGGGTCTGGGTCGTCCTGGAGGTCTGGATCCCTGGCTCTTAGTTTCCCATGCTTGTCGTGTTAGCCAATCTTCTCTCACTCTGCAGACATGGCCAAACCATACTAATGACACTGGTTATAACAAACACAAAAACAAATGAGAATACCACTAGGAAAATAAAAATTATGTGTTGCATGGAGAAAATGTTATAAATTCTCCACAATAAATGGACCACGTGACTGGTATGACAAATTATACAAGTAACATGACTTGTCCCATAGCACCTGGTCATTATGGACTAGACACACTTTAGCATGGTCAAATCTGCTTCTACATTTCCAATGAGGAAAAACAATTTGTCGTTGTGGCTAGCTTTACAGTTTTCAACAGCCGAAAACAAAATAACTCCTCACGCAAATTGAAATGGAAAAAAGCAATTTGTAATTGTAGGAAAATTTTGTACCATTACCTTTGGGATCGATGCTCGCAGTAAAATTGTATTGATCAATCAAATGCTGCGAGCTACGGCACCAGCGGAGACATAATATACAAAGGACATTTGGACGCGTAGCGAAACATTTTTTGTGTGTTAAAGGTGGCCTCGTTCGAATAGAACTATACCGAACAGGATGGATGAAAAGTGATAATTCTTTCACCGTTGCTTCCAGGAGGAAACAAGGTATGTTTAGGTGTAGATGACAGTACAAGGCATGCAGTATTTGGTAAAATAATTGAATGGTAGTGTGTCAACACGTGAATTGATAAGTGTTTGTCACTTCTACTAAGCCTAGCAAATCGTGGGATTAACGGAATGTAGAAGGACATATATGGAAAGAAAGCTGCAAGTCGTCTGAGTAAAACGAAATATGGATAAACATGATAGCTTGTATATAAAACGAGAACGACCAAGTGTCACATGTTCTCTATTCTTAAGCGCTGTTTATCAAATATTTTATCCATAAGTGTCTAGTGAAGTATAAAGCAGAAGTTAATTTCATGTAGAATCTTTGCCCCAGGCTTTTTGTCAATGTGATGTTACATTTTTTGACTGCATGCTATACACTCCTTGACAGAATTATGTGTGGCTTTTTAGTGGATTAAAAGCCTGTGTTTAAAACATTTTTTTTTTTCATTTTTTATTGGCTCTAAACTGATGCGTGAAATGAAAACTCGTACATTTTAATTACTGCCTGTGATAAATTTGTTTTGTATGTTTGAATAGTTCAGCACTCTATCTTTACTGGTTACACACTTTCAATAAGAAAATTAGTAGTGTGGGAATATCTATTTGTTGGGTGTCTATGATACAATAATGTTGACTATATTCTAGGACATTAAGTGAATCATTTATTTAACGATGTGATGGTGGGCAGTAACAAATGGAACGAATAAATAGGACTAACGTCACAAACAGGTTAATTAAAGTGTCATAAAGAAAACATTATTTGGTACATAACAAAGTTTTTTATTATAATAATTTTACCAAAAAAATGTATCAGAATACATTTAAACTAATTAGTTATACCCCTTGATTCTTTGTCTTGTCAACCAACAGTTTTATTTTTGGTACAGTTTCTGAAAGAGTCTTCAATTATCATTTTTAGACTCCAGTTTGTTTTCCTTACTTCGGATTTAGAATAAGAACTCGTCGTTCTCTCTCCATTCGACAACTTTGTTTCTCACTAACACTACTACTTTTGGAATATTTTAGTTGAATTATTTACAGTGTGTCCCAAAAGTCTGGATTCATAGAGAATTCGGCTACTTCTTGTCTATGTGAGGATCACTGTCTTGTGTACATGAGAACAATCTTGGTGCGTTAATCTGCTGCAAATGTCGAATCCATATTGGCACAGACAACAATTATTACATAAGTTAGAAAGGCGAATAAATTTAGATAAGGCAAATTCCCTATATTTCCGGACGTTTGGCCCATCCTATATTTCCAGACGTTTGGTCCATCCTATATTTCCAGACGTTTGGCCCATCCTATATTTCCAGACGTTTGGCCCATTCTATATTTCCAGACGTTTGGCCCATCCTATATTTCCAGACGTTTGGCCCATCCTATATTTCCAGACGTTTGGTCCATCCTATATTTCCAGACGTTTGGTCCATCCTATATTTCCAGACGTTTGGCCCATCCTATATTTCCAGACGTTTGGCCCATCCTATATTTCCAGACGTTTGGCCCATCCTATATTTCCAGACGTTTGGCCCATCCTATATTTCCAGACGTTTGGCCCATCCTATAGTTATTGACTAAATATTATGTGTAACCATGTGAGATGATTCTCGTATCCCCATGTGGTAGACACACCATAGGCTGGGAGCCCCAGCTCTACAGGACTTAACATCTCATCATTCCTGTACGTCAGTCTATGCCATTAAATTTTACGTATTTTTATTAAATTAACTGTGGATTTGTGGCGTGGTGTCTGTAGAAATAGGTAGACCATTCCTCCAGTTCCAGAGAAACAATTAATCTCTTGTATGCAGCCCTGTCATCGTAATGAATATTAGCTACATTCTAAATCATGTAAGTCGATAATCAACTTATCCAAGTCAGAACAACACTGTATCTTAGATGCAGTGAATTTAGTAGCTGACGGGTTAAACATCTCATGGTGTTTGGAGGACAACCAGTAAATTACGAAAGTCACAAAATAATGTTGTCGTTCATCCAAAAACCAAAAACTTCATAACGAATGTGTTTTCCTGTAACAGCTGTTTCTCTTCCTTTTGTCACTTTTTTTGTCTGTGCTTATTTACAATAGAGCTGGTCGTTCAAAGCCGAGTGGAACAGTCCCAGTTCCTGTAGTTTGGTCACGTCTGAAGTGTTGGAGAAGAACGGTGTCGTGGAATATTCTAATCCACATATATAAATTATTAGGTAAATATGAAGCCTAACAAATAAAATTAATAAAGAAAAGAGCAATGGTAAAATAACAGTGCTGTCACAAAGAAGGTACTCGAAATCCCCCTTGTTTTCTGCTTCGTCTGCAAATTGTAACGCTTTCACGTTGATAGTAAAAGCTTACTGTATTATTACCCGCTTTCTTCAATGAAACGTGTGCTGTATTTCTTGGAAAAAACATTGAGAGGCACCCTGCGTAATGACCTAAATTAATCCTAACATTAATTATATTACGTTACCAAAACGAACGAACAGATGGACTCGCATAGAAAGAGAGAGAGGGGCGAATGAAATCAGGAACGCATGCAAATTTAAACACGCGTCGCGCGATACACAATTACTACTATCACGCGTGTAAGGCCACCTGCACTAATTTTTTTTTTCCAGACGGACAGTGATAAAATACATTACCCATCCCAGAGTTAGGTTTTAAAATCCTGAAAAACGCTTATAAGGAAAGATGACAATAGATGGGTTTACGTTTGAAAACATTACAGTACCCAGACAGCACATCTTCGAAACAGGAGGTAGAAGAAATTGCATATTTTGAACGCAGCCACGTAGCTCTTTTAAATTTGGATATTTGGGTTCCTTAGGGCTTGCTGACAAAGAATATGTAAAACGTTACGCAAATAGTCCAGGAATTAATAAATTATAACCAAAATAAAATAGTGGGGATGCCTGACAACATGAAATCATTTCTGCTCATAAAATTTTTTTTTATAACGTGTTTGAAAAAAACCTTACGTTACAGAAATAGCCTACCATGTAAACTCCAAATTGATTGGAGCGCAACAAATGAAAGACTAACCACGATTGGTCGGGCTATAAATACTATCTTTCGTTGTTAGGGGAGACGTAGGAAGTTAAAATTTTTTCAAATACTTGTCGAAACGTGGCTCCATTGGCTAGACTCGCTGATATACTCACTTAGGAGCGTTAGTTCGAGACCACTAGTCAAATAAGCTTGATAAAGCAACAGTGCGTTGAAGCCAGCTCATATTTTTGCTAAATAAAAGCCTGGAACATAAGCAGATGGGAATTTGTGCCAGTAATTGTGCCAGAATTCATTGCTAATCAACGTATCTGTGTTTGTTTCCATGAATTGTGGGACCGTGGTCTTGATGGTATTGAGCAGCACCTGGTTAGAGCTTTGCTGAATCCAGAGTCGGACAGCATACTCCTTGGTCCATTTAGCTATCAGTGAGGTGTCTCCAGAGCCCAGGGGAGAATTCGAGCAGAAGAGTCTTTTCCTGCCGCCATCACGCAAGATAAGCTGATGTGACCCGCTGAGCTCAACATTATGTACCCCGTCTTAAAATAACATTGTAACATAAACTTAAGAGGGGAAGTAAATTGTGTTAATATCAAGAACGGAGAACATCTCCAATACTAGTTTCCTTAAGACAAACTATTGAAGTCATGATGACAAATACCAACAGAGCTTGAACAAAACAAAACCAGTATTACCTCATATTACTACTACACAACTGACACACATAGGATATTTGTAATAATATATGTCACTACAATATTCATATTAATACATTCTGTACATAACTTGTAATTAAAATTGATTGTGATTCCTGGTTCCTTTGTATTTGAATCAGGACACACATATATATTCATGACAGAAATGAATACATATTGTTATTTGAAAAGTTATCAGTGACTCCGTTAAGATATTCTCATAGATTGTTATATGTATGTGAGTGTCACAGTGTTGTCAAGTGTAGTGGAATAAATTAAATTGTTTATCTGTCTGTTGTTGTGACTTACACTTCATCATACACATACCCTAGACACATAACGTAGTCATCACACTATTCCAGAATAATTCTGACTGAGATAGATATATATATGTGGCAGCAAGTAAGGTTATCTAAAATACACTACTCTTAATAGATATAGATACCTTCACAGCTGATCTCAGTCAGTACACTAAGTCCCCTATAAATATTTATAACATCTCATCTCACCACATATATTGGGGTCTCGCTCTTGGGATTTTGAATCTTTACCTATTAAAAATATTGGGGGTAATTCACTTCAGAGAATATAAGAATTAAAAGGTATCCTTGGGTGGAATTGAATAAGGTTGAGCTCACGGTGCCTGTGTTGTCCATTAGATATATTTAGAGATTAAATTGTTGGTTAGACATTGTATAACTTTACCTGATAGACAATGGCGGACCTAGCCAAATTTCGATCTGCTGCTGTTCAGACTGCAAAAGAGTTAGGATTAGATGGGCAAGTTATGGTTGCCTATGTCACCACGGAATGTGACAAATTTATTGAACGCGAAGAAAGAAGGTTTGAAGCCGAAAGAAGGTTAGAGGCTGAAAGGGAAATTAAGAGGTTGCAGATTGAGGCTGAGGCTAAGAAATTGGAAGCAGAAAGAGAAGACAAAAGATTAGCTGCAGAAAGGGAAGCCGAGGAAAGAAGACAGGCTGCAGAAAGAGAAGAGAAGAAATTAGCTGTAGAAAGAGAAGAGAAGAGATTAGCTGCAGAAAGGGAAGCAGAAAAGGAGGAGAAGAGATTACAAAGGGAACATGAGTTACGACTAAGGGAGTTTGAGTTTCAGGGCCATGCTCCTGAAAATGGTGCCAGTCCCTTTGCCTCTGATGCCACTGCTAGCCAAGGAGCCTCAACCTCAGCTATGAATTTTCATTTAGATCATTTTGTTGAGAAAGACGATGATATTGAGAGCTATATAAATAGGTATGAGCTATTAGCTACCACGTATGGGTTAGAGAGAGAAAGGTGGAGCTTAAAGTTATCTCAGGGACTTCGTGGGGCAGCTTATGAAGTTTTTGCAAAAATGAGCAGAGGTGATCAGGAAAATTATGACATGCTAAAGCAGGCTCTTTTGTTAAGATATGAAAAGAATGCAGAATTTTATAGGAAAAAAATTTAGGAATGCTAAACTACTGTCAGGTGAAACCTATCACCAGTTCTCTGCACGAATAGAGACATACTTGGAGAAATGGACTTCTCTGGGGAAAACCCAAGATCTTAAGGAAATGGTCGGTATAGAGCAAGTATGAGAGGCCATGGCACCAGGCCTGAGGAAGTTTCGAATGGAACAAGGTGCAGAGAGGCTGGGTGAGTTGCTAAATGTTGCTGAAAGGTATCAAGCAGCTCAAGCAGAGGTAACAGGTAATAAAAAGAAACAAGTGGATAACTTTAGGGCACCACAGAACTTTAATAAATTTGATCCTAGGGATCAACACAAAGGTAAGCACCAGTCTGATAGGCCACGGTATGAAAATAAAAATAAATTCCCACAATTCGATGAAAGGAAATATGATGAAAGAAAATCTTTCAACCAAGGAAAAAGGTGGTGTAAAAATTGTAAGATGAACAATCATGACACTGACCATTGTAGAAGGAAACCTCCTCATTGTGCTGCTATGACATCGGGGAAAAAGGAAAAGAAGGTCAAACCTGAAGAACTACAGGAACCATACCACCCCCCAGTGTGTGAAGATGTCATATGTAATGGTGTCACTATAAGGTGTTTATATGATACCGGTTTAGATTACGATTCCGTTGTGAGTTCTCACCTGGTGCAGGCCGATCAATACACCACGGAAACAGTGGAGATTCAAACTGCAACCAAGGATGTAGCTACCATGACACTTCCCGTCGCCCGAATAAAAGTGAAAACGCGATATGTGGAAGGAATCATAAAAGCAGCAGTGATAAATGAGCCAATCTACCCTCTAATATTGGGGTGTAGATATGTCTTCTTGGGGAATCCCAAGAGACCTGTGATATTGGCAACAGTGCAGACCAGATCACAGTCAAAGAAGGAGGAGGATAATCCCATAAATACTCACCCAGATGAGATGAGGAAGGCACAGGCTGAGGACAAAACACTCAAGCCATGTTTCAAGAAGTTGCCCAAATCTCATACACCTCCAGGCAAGGGAGAGTTTTATATGAAGAACAAACTGATATATAGGAAGGCTGGATCTGAATCCAATGGTCACGGACAGCTGGTCCTTCCCACTTCATATAGGACTAAAGTGTTGGAACTAGGGCATGCGATTCCCTTCAGTGGTCATATGGGAATCAGCGCAACAGGACAGCGAATAGCTTGTCACTATTTCTGGCCAGGAATAACTGAAGATATCAAACGATATGTAAAATCCTGTCCAGAGTGCCAACGAGTAGCACCTAAACATTGGACTGCACCAGCAACTCTGGGGGAAATGCCCATAGTGGGAACACCCTTTGAGAGAGTTGCCGTGGATCTTGTGGGACCTCTCACCCGAACCAAGAGAAGGAACAGCTACATTCTGACTCTGGTGGACACTTGTTCTATGTGGGGAGAGGCAGTAGCCCTGTCATCGATTGATTCAAAACATGTGGCAGAGGCATTGCTCACAATTTTCACAAGGTTAGGCTTTCCCAATCAAATCTTGACTGATAATGGCTCTCAGTTCAAGGGGAAACTAACTGAAGAAGTTTTCAGGATCTTCCAGGCCAAACACTTCCATTGTAGTGTGTATCATCCCCAAGGGAACGGCCAAGTGGAAAGATTTAACGGCACATTGATGTCGATCCTGAGAAAGTTGGCACACGAAAAACCAGATACATGGGACCAGTACCTGCACGCCGCCTCTTTGCTTATCGGGAGGTACCCCATAGTTCAACCGGTATGGCCCCGGCAACATTATTGTTTGGAAGGCCAATAAAAGGTCCACTCGAAGCTATGTTAAGAACGTGGACTGATGAAAAGGCAGAGGAAAACATTACATCTTCATACCAATATGTGAATGAGCTGACCACTCGGTTAAAAACTGGCTGGAAACTTGCCAATGAAAATTTGAAACAAGCCAGGAAGAAACATGCTGCCTATTATAACAGGAAGGCGAAAGACAGAAATTTGGCTGTGGGAGAGAAAGTACTGCTTCTTTTGCCTGGGAGTCAGAATAAGTTACAAATTGGATGGCAGGGTCCATATACAGTTTTAGAGAAGGTGTCTAGAACAAATTATAAGATAGATAAGAAGGGGAAAGAAAAAATCTATCATGTGAATCTCCTGAAGAAATATTTGGAAAGAGAACATCAGGAAGAGACACACTTGTTGACCTTGTCCATCGCCATGGAGATGAAAAAGGAACCACTTTCATCATTTGAATATCCATTACACCCCTGTGAGACAGCAGCACAGGTGAAAATCAGTACACATTTAACGAAAACTCAGAAAGAGAGAGTGCAACAGGTTCTAAATAATCATGCAGAGGTGTTAACAGACCGACCAGGGCATACAAACCTATTGGAATATGATATGAAACTAATAGACTCCACACCTGTCTGTATGAAACCATATTCGATTCCGTTTG
The DNA here is from genome assembly GCA_024509875.1 of Oreohelix idahoensis. Taxonomy (NCBI): domain Eukaryota; kingdom Metazoa; phylum Mollusca; class Gastropoda; order Stylommatophora; family Oreohelicidae; genus Oreohelix; species Oreohelix idahoensis. The sequence continues at coordinate 46,944 of JAMPIV010000488.1, forward strand.
CTAAGGAGAAAGCTTTGAAGGAAGAGATAGACTATCTATTGAAGGAAGGAATTATTTCGCACAGTGAGTCTTCGTATAGTTCCGGTGTGGTACTCTTAAGGAAGCCCTCTGGAGAACATAGACTCTGTATAGATTACAGGAGACTGAATGCTATTACAGAAGGACAGGTGGATCCATTGCCGGATACAAATCAGCTGTTTGCCAGGCTAAATAAAGCTAAATATTTCTCAAAAGTGGATCTGAGTAAAGGATACTATCAGATTCCAGTAAAGCCTGAGGTTAGACCATACCTAGCTTTTAGTACCTCAGAAGGACACTATGAGTTTAATAGATTGCCATTTGGATTGAAGAATGCGCCTAGTGTCTTCTCTAGAATGATGAGAAAATTATTGGATCCTCTGAATAATCCCTGTATAACAAATTTTATGGATGATATCCTTATAGCAACAGAAACATTTGAGGAACACATTGACTCTCTGAACATGCTGTTTGATCGACTTAGGGAGGCAAATTTAACAGCCCGACCAACCAAATGTTGCGTTGGATGTAAAGAATTGGAATTTTTGGGACACACAGTTTATCAGGGAAACATGACCCCTGACCCAAAGAATTTAGAGAAACTACAGAAAGCCCCGAGACCACAAACCAAGAAGGACGTGAGATCCTTTGTCTCATTATGTGGTTTCTACCAGAAGTATATCAAAAACTTTAATTCCATATGTGCACCGTTAACTGAATTGACACGTAAAGGACATCCAGATCGCATTACATGGACACCACAATGTGAAATGACTTACCAAGAATTGAAGGAAAAGCTCACAAGTAAACCCATTTTGAAATTACCTGACTTAAGTCAAGAATTCATAGTAAGGACGGATGCAAGTAATATTGGGCTGGGTGCAACTCTACTACAGAGATCTGATGCATTGGATGGGGAATTAAGCCCAGTGGCATATGCTAGCAGAAAGTTGAATAAAGCTGAAATCAACTACTCAACTAGCGAAAAAGAATGTCTTGCAGTAATATGGGCGATAAAGAAATTCAATATTTATCTATATGGGAAGGCATTTAAGTTGCAAACAGATCACAAACCTTTATCGTTTCTAGCACAGGCTAAGCATGAGAACTCTAGGTTACTCCGATGGTCTTTACTTCTGGCTCCCTATAATTTTAGCATTGAGTATATATCTGGAAAAACCAATTTGGGAGCGGATTTTTTAAGCCGCCATCCGTGTGATGAGAATCACCGTAAACCCCAGAAATAATAATAAATTTCTCTATGTGTATTTAGAATAAAGGACTGACATATAATGTCTGTTTTAAGAGGGGAGGTGTCGTGGAATATTCTAATCCACATATATAAATTATTAGGTAAATATGAAGCCTAACAAATAAAATTAATAAAGAAAAGAGCAATGGTAAAATAACAGTGCTGTCACAAAGAAGGTACTCGAAATCCCCCTTGTTTTCTGCTTCGTCTGCAAATTGTAACGCTTTCACGTTGATAGTAAAAGCTTACTGTATTATTACCCGCTTTCTTCAATGAAACGTGTGCTGTATTTCTTGGAAAAAACATTGAGAGGCACCCTGCGTAATGACCTAAATTAATCCTAACATTAATTATATTACGTTACCAAAACGAACGAACAGATGGACTCACATAGAAAGAGAGAGAGGGGCGAATGAAATCAGGAACGCATGCAAAATTAAACACGCGTCGCGCGATACACAATTACTACTATCACGCGTGTAAGGCCACCTGCACTAATTTTTTTTTTCCAGACGGACAGTGATAAAATACATTACCCATCCCAGAGTTAGGTTTTAAAATCCTGAAAAACGCTTATAAGGAAAGATGACAATAGATGGGTTTACGTTTGAAAACATTACAGTACCCAGACAGCACATCTTCGAAACAGGAGGTAGAAGAAATTGCATATTTTGAACGCAGCCACGTAGCTCTTTTAAATTTGGATATTTGGGTTCCTTAGGGCTTGCTGACAAAGAATATGTAAAACGTTACGCAAATAGTCCAGGAATTAATAAATTATAACCAAAATAAAATAGTGGGGATGCCTGACAACATGAAATCATTTCTGCTCATAAAATTTTTTTTATAACGTGTTTGAAAAAAAACCTTACGTTACAGAAATAGCCTACCATGTAAACTCCAAATTGATTGGAGCGCAACAAATGAAAGACTAACCACGATTGGTCGGGCTATAAATACTATCTTTCGTTGTTAGGGGAGACGTAGGAAGTTAAAATTTTTTCAAATACTTGTCGAAACGTGGCTCCATTGGCTAGACTCGCTGATATACTCACTTAGGAGCGTTAGTTCGAGACCACTAGTCAAATAAGCTTGATAAAGCAACAGTGCGTTGAAGCCAGCTCATATTTTTGCTAAATAAAAGCCTGGAACATAAGCAGATGGGAATTTGTGCCAGTAATTGTGTCAGAATTCATTGCTAATCAACGTATCTGTGTTTGTTTCCATGAATTGTGGGACCGTGGTCTTGATGGTATTGATCAGCACCTGGTTAGAGCTTTGCTGAATCCAGAGTCGGACAGCATACTCCTTGGTCCATTTAGCTATCAGTGAGGTGTCTCCAGAGCCCAGGGGAGAATTCGAGCAGAAGAGTCTTTTCCTGCCGCCATCACGCAAGATAAGCTGATGTGACCCGCTGAGCTCAACATTATGTACCCCGTCTTAAAATAACATTGTAACATAAACTTAAGAGGGGAAGTAAATTGTGTTAATATCAAGAACGGAGAACATCTCCAATACTAGTTTCCTTAAGACAAACTATTGAAGTCATGATGACAAATACCAACAGAGCTTGAACAAAACAAAACCAGTATTACCTCATATTACTACTACACAACTGACACACATAGGATATTTGTAATAATATATGTCACTACAATATTCATATTAATACATTCTGTACATAACTTGTAATTAAAATTGATTGTGATTCCTGGTTCCTTTGTATTTGAATCAGGACACACATATATATTCATGACAGAAATGAATACATATTGTTATTTGAAAAGTTATCAGTGACTCCGTTAAGATATTCTCATAGATTGTTATATGTATGTGAGTGTCACAGTGTTGTCAAGTGTAGTGGAATAAATTAAATTGTTTATCTGTCTGTTGTTGTGACTTACACTTCATCATACACATACCCTAGACACATAACGTAGTCATCACACTATTCCAGAATAATTCTGACTGAGATAGATATATATATGTGGCAGCAAGTAAGGTTATCTAAAATACACTACTCTTAATAGATATAGATACCTTCACAGCTGATCTCAGTCAGTACACTAAGTCCCCTATAAATATTTATAACATCTCATCTCACCACAAACGGTTGCCACGACACATATGGGAAGACAATAGCCAGGGATCCAGATCTCCAGAACGACACATCGTTTGCTGGGAGGACAACATTAGACAATCCCTGAAGGACCGAGGACTGGACTGGAAACAGTTTACATGATAACATGGCGCTCTATCTGGATAACCTCTACACCCTAAGGTGGAAAAGGTTTGTGTCGTTTGGTTTTAAGGACCATGTTCACTGCACACGGACAACTCCATCAGTAGTCCAATCTCCTCCCTTAGATCTCATGGAGGATATCAGTGTCGTGAGAAATTCTAATCCACATATATAAATTATCAGGTAAATGTAAAGCCTAACACATAAATTCAATAAAAGGAAAGAAGAATGTTAAAGAACAGTGCTGTCACAATGACTGTACTCGAAATCCCCCTTGTTTTCTACTTCGTCTGCAAATTGTAACGTTTCACGTTGTTAATAAAAGCCTACTGCAGCATACACGCTTTCTACGATAAAACGTGTACTGCATTTCTAAGAAAAACCTTGAGATACGCAAGCTGACCTATATTTAATATTCCATTCATGTCATTTTATACACTAAGTTACCATAAACGAAAGACAGATGGAATTAGGATAGAGAGAAGGGAGGGCTGAAAGCCGGAACGCATGCCACACTAACACGCGTCTCTGTTACGGTGTGTTATCGGCGTCGTCTGCTATATTTGGCAGCACGCATTTTTGATGATAAGAGAATTAATGTAGAATCATTGTTATACTTCATGGTCTAATGAACGCAATCCGCACAGTCGGATTGTGACGCGTGAGCGTTGGTATGGTCACGCGTAGTGACCTATTTAGGGGACCCTTTTGTATTTGACCGTCACGCCATGAAGTCGCATTGTTGAATCCTCCAGAGTTAGGCTACGTATTGCCGAATTATCATTATTGATGGACGCGCAGGGTCGGTCCATAGTTCCTTAATGGATAATGAAATATAATGTTAGTAGATCAGTGGATGATCTATATATTAAATATTCGTCAAATACACAGGCGTATCATTACCGTCTGACTGGATGACAGCAGAGCGTGTACATCGCCTTTGATGTTCTGACATGAACTTATTTGACTGGAAGAGTGACGGTACCATGGATTCCCATTGATTAATGCAGATGTACATTTCTTATATTGATGAATCACAGTATGATGTTCTTCACATGTCTTGTCAAATAAATGTATATATTGGACTCAGTATGAAAGACTTACCGCATTCGTCATTCGACTTGAAGGTTGGCCTGCATGCCATCTGATATTGATTGTATTCGCATTATACTTAAACTAATCTTCTATGAGGAAGACTTCTAACACATATTTATGAAGAATGGTATTCGCACTGAACAAACAATGAAGTGTCAACGACTACGATACAGACCAGACAATATTTCAACTAAATCTTTAATAATTGTCTGAGTACGAACCCACGTACGGACACATATAATCAAGTAATCTGTGATCAAACTGATAGTCCGCATAAACTCAACTGCGATATCAACCACGCGTCTGTATCAGTCTCGCTATACAATTACTACCATCACGCGTGTAAGGCCACAAGCACTCGCTTTTTTTAAATCGACAGTGATAAAAAACACTACCCATACGAGAGTTAGGTTTTAAAACTTACAAAATGCTTATTAGGAAATATGACATTATACTGTTTTATGTCTGAAAACATGACAGTACACCAGACACCATAAAGTTTGGAAGTGAGGAGGTGGCAACAGCACGACTATCCTAGAAGAAAATGCATATTTTGAACGCAGCCACTTAGCTCCTTTAAATTTGTATATTTGGGTTCCTTAGGACTTGCTGACAAAGAATATGTTAAACGTTACGCAAATAGTCTAGGAATTAACAAATTATAGCCAAAAGAAATAGTGAGGGTGTCAGACAACACCAAAATCAGAATCGCTCAGTGGCAGATTTTGACACCACCATTGTACGGGAAATAGGTCCCCATGTTAAATCCTATTTGATTGGAGCGCAGTAAATGTAAGGCTAAACACGATTAGTCGGGCTACAAATACTATCTTTTGTTGTTAGGGGAGACGGAAGGAAGGGTATTTTTTTTCAAACGCTTGTGTAAACATGGCTCGATTGGTTAGACCCGCCAACATAGTCAATTAGGAGCGTCAGGTCAGCACCACATTTTCAAATAAACTTTCTAAAGCAACAGTGCGTTGAGATTCAGCTTATATTTTTCTAAATAAAAGCCTGAGACAATGGCAGGTCGGATTTTGTGCCCTATTCATTGCCAGTCAACGTAATTCTGTATTATTTCCATGAATTGTAGTAAGCTTGAAATATTTGATATCTTTTTAATGAAAATTGAATGTAAATTGATAATTTATGTCTGTATATGTGTGTGGTTCAGTAGCGAACATGAGGCAAAGCCTATATAGTGCTCCAACCTGAACAGAAGGTGTCGGAGGAAAGTAAAACTACATGGAATTGCCAAACAGTACACTGACACCTATCTTATTGACTAGAAAGAAATAATGCTGGAATTGCAGAGGCGTAGTAACCATCAGGGAGGAGTATACTCATGTCAATTGTTTCAGATGAAGATAGCAGTTGGCCTACCGCTCTGAACTCAGTGTTTGTTATGTATTGTGTTCAGTCTGGAAATAGATTATAAATTAGTTATGAAATAGGAGGTACAACCTTCTTGTTTCAGGGACTGTGGTTCTAAAGTTATTGAGCAGCACCTGGTCTGAGCTTTGCTGAATCTGGAGGCTGACAGCATACTCCTGGGTCCAGATAGCAACTAGTGAGGTGTCTCCAGAACACAGGGGAGCAATCGAGCAGAGGAGTCTTTTCCTGCCACCATCACGAAAGTTAAGCCTCTGTGGCCAGAGGAGCTCAACATTATGTGTCCCCTCAAAAATTGACATTATAGTAAAAAAAAAAGGGACAATACCTTGTTTAAATTGACAGGAACTGTGAACTTTTCCCCCATACTATTTCCCAGATAAACAAACACTTGAAGTCATGATGACAAATAACAACATAGCTTGAAAAACAAAACCAGTATTACCTCATAGTACTACTACACAACTGACACACATAGGATAATATTAATAAAATATGTCACTACAAGGTTCATATTTATAAATTCTGTACATATAAATTGTGATTACATTTGATTGTGATTCCTGGTTCACTTTGTAGTTGAATCAGGATATATAATAGTGAAAGTAATTAATACATATATATTTGAAACTTTACCAGTGACTCATTTAAGATAGTCTTATAGAGTGTTAAATGTGTGTGAGTGTCACAGTGTTGTCAAGTGTGGTGGAATAAATTAAATTGTTTATCTGTCTGTTGTTGTTGTGACTTACACTTCATTATATACATACCCTAGACATTTAACGTAGTCATCACAATATTCCAGAATAATTCTGACTGAGATATAAATTTGGTAGCAAGTAAGGTTATCTGTAAAACACTACACCTATTAGATACAGATACCTTCACAGCTGACCTCAGTCAGTACACTAAGTCCCCTATAAATATTTATATCATCCCACTTTACCACAATCAGCACAGTGCACGAACTCCAAAGCATAGGCGAGAATCCCAAATGTGTGTATTTAAGAATCATACATTCTATAAAAAAAATTTTATCGGATAGGTTTTCCTAATTTTGTACATTCTGCTAGGGCAAGGGCCATAAGGCCTACTCTTTACGATTTCCAATTGCCAGGGAATTTTTAACGTGTGCAACTTGCACTCGGAACCTACTATTTGTTCGTCCTTATCCGAGAAGGCTAGGCATCCAATCACACTACGCATGGGATCATCGGGATTATGACACGATTAGGACCCAGTGGTTCTGAAAGAATTCCATCATAAATATTCCTTAGACTGGGAACCGAACCCTACATCTTTATAATTAGATGCGGACGCCGTACTTCTTACTCACTTCGGCCTCAGGGTAGAAGCGAAAATACTGAGTAAGAAAATGTGTTTAAAAGATTGTTGAAGTGGCGCTATTTGGCATTAATCTGGGTGTATTTGACAATTGGCATTTACAATGTATATTCTTTGAACTGAGCAATATACATTATACTGTATTTTCTTTGGAACCGTTTTCTCATTTTTTTTTCTTTCTCCGCCGCTCGTGTATATCTGTCGGCTGCATCCCCATCTCTTTTCTCTTCAGTTTGTTCTCCTCGTATTTCCGTTTCTGTGAATGGAAGAAAACTAAACCCTCCTATTAAATGTAAAAAAAAATGTGCGCTATATATTTGTTATTCCACTTAAATTTAATTCTTGCTTTTAACCACATCAATGACGTTGTATTTTGTACTCATTTACACCAGCTATCTATTTCCTGTTATTCTGTTAATGGTGTCACGTATACAGTGACTTAATTTATTTTTCCATCTCGTCTCAATGTTATTACTCTTTAATGTTCTGTTCTCCTAGACATTTTGTTTCTCTTTGCTTTGCTACCTGTGTGGCCCAATTGTTTTCTCCTTCTCAAACCCCACCCGAGGTTGTTTACGTTCGAGCCTGCAGCGGTCAGCGAACGATAATGTTACGTCAGCACACCTGGCCTGATCAGAAGAACGTCTGTTACGCTTAAAGTGTTAGAACGAGCCAAAGACGGTTTCTGTGAAAGAAACGGTTCGTTAGCGGCGGGTACCCTCTGTGGTCCGAACAGGGGAATTTCTCTGGTCGCTTTAAAACGTTTGATCACGAGCGGCTAGTACCCTTTGAGGCCTGGGTAACGAGTTTGATCTGTTTCAGGGGGAGATAACAATCGCGGTCAGTTTGTGGATTGTTTGCCCTTAGATGAGCAAAGAGCACATAATATTATGATTGTCTCTCTGGGGGAATTTTCGCAAAGTTGTTGCTTCTGAAACCTTTGTCTTACCCGGTATTACGCATTACGCCGATACATCTGTAGAATCAGGCTATGCAGGTGTTCCGGGTAGAATGGTTTGTAAGCTATAAAATTTGAAATTTTACTACGTCAAACACACTCGTGAAGATATTCCTGGCCCGAGATGGACCATCATGAGAATTAGGCAGACTTTAACAGAACTAAAATGTTAAGGCCTTTCAATAGTCATTTTCGGGGTGAGTTGACCTATCTTATAATATGATATATTCATGTTACAGAGTTTATATTTATATCTGATAGGGAGGTGACTTCATCTAGTAATTTAATTCAGTGATAGTGTTGTGCCGTATTCAGCCTTAATTAAGTGGTGTTTAAGCTGTTTTTGGTTTATCATGGGTTAAATGTTAAACTTACAATAACAGATAATAGGCGTAGAATCAGTCCACAGACGCTTATCATGGGTTAAGTATGGGCTAAATTAACTGTCATTTCTGTACGATAATGTCAGGTGTGGATTGTTCACTTAAAAACTGAATAGTGAGATGCAGGTAATAACTCAGAATTATAGGAGATAGTCGCTTATTCCTTTTTGATAGATATTTCTAGTGGCAAGGGAGGATCATTTTATGCTTACTTGTGTGGCTAGGCACTAGTCTATAACTTTCACTGAAAGCAGTCACCAGGCATAGATATAATTATATCTTATGATTTAGCCACAACTGTATTATTATAGCAAGAACATTGCATTTTCTATGCACTCATTTTGTGGAATGCTAATATATTTCCCCAAAGGGACATATGATTTATTTGTGTAATGTCAAATGCTGTAATCTGTTTATGTAAATTCATTTAAAGTTGTAAGATGAATAACATAACCATTCAGTTGTATGTTTATTTTGGAGAAGAGGAGTAGATTTTGCTGTTAGAACATGTTACTGACCGGTACATGGATGTACAATAGATATTAAGCCTATGCGGGCACGTGTTGATAATCGATATTTTTAAGGAACATGAAACATGTTTAAAGACAGCCCTAAACTATCATAGCAATAACTACAAAAAATGTAATCCCATAGTGGCGCGAAACTTTCTGTATAAAGTTAGTGTGATTTATTATTTGCTTGATGTAAAAGGGTGTCTCCTTTTGGGTCTCAGTTTCAGGGATACCGAATTGCTAGAGTCAAGTCTCCAGTCAGGCGAAGAATGGCACATTCTCTTCGTTCTAGAGCGATTCTGAGTACATCTAGCATCACGAGTCGTCAAACCCCATTTCTGAACCTAAACCTTTTTGTCAACGCCAAGTTAAGCTCACGCAATGCAACGAGCCAACGCTAAATCTGGAAACATCGAATGCAGTAGTAGTTCTCTACTCGCCTATTGGATTACCAGTCAGAGCATTGCGGCTTCCAGAATATCCAAAACCGCCCAGCATGTCTATAGCAGAATCTGATAGCACCAAGCCTTTGTGTGCCTAAACGGGGCACTCAGCCAAGCCACGGTCAAGCAAGCCCAACCAGGATTTACTGCCTAGTACGAAAGGTCAAAAGCGCTGGATAAGAGCGCTAGGGACTGCCTTGTCCTCAAGTAACTTCGTCTGGTGTATTTCTGGGTCTATGTAGAACTTCGCACGTATGAGCAGCCATCTATGGACAGAGTTCCAGCCCCCCTCACGCCATTAGAGGTCACCAACGTTTAGCACCAACAAAGAAATATTTGTAGGCTAGTCCCTCATGAAGGATCTACAAGTAATACACTTTCTGGAGCTAGCATTTGGTCCCACGACCGCGGACAGGCTGTCGCTCAGTTCGGTTATTTGGCCAGCAAGAAAGATAGACAGAGTTCCAGCCCCCCTCACGCCATTAGAGGTCACCAACGTTTAGCACCAACAAGGAAAGTTTTGTAGGCTAGTCCCTCACGAAGGATCTACATGTAATACACTTTCTGGAGCTAGCTTTTGGTCCCACGACCGCGGACAGGCTGTCGCTCAGTTTGTTTATTCGATCAGCAGGAGATAAATAGAGTCTTCCAGACCACCTCGCGTAATTAGGGAGGAATCCCCAATGATAGCGCCTATACAGTGATTTTATTCAGGTTAATTCCATCACCCATGGAGGATATGTACGAAAAAACCACTTACTGGAGCTATTTCATATGGTCCCCGAAAACGGACGGACTGACACTCGATTTATTTATCTCTCTGTGTTCTACAGGTTATATGAATGGTGATCTGTGTGTGGTTGTTGGTGTATATGGTTATTGATGACTATTGATGATATTTTGATTATTGATGTAATTTTATGTTGTTGTGATGATATGCATTATTTTCATGCTTTTCTTCATTTAATAAAGTTTACACCTTTATTAATACGCTGTTCACGACCTTTCCATCCATAAGTAACTTGTTTTAGCTCTTTACTATAATCTCTATGTATGATAAGAGAAAAGAGTGAGAGCAGGAGGTGCTTAGACAGACATAAGTGAGTTGAGGCTTGGAGAGAGAGATCATTTTGATAAATCTTCTTCCAGGTTGTCCCAAGTCCATCTCCTATTTACACCTTTCTGTGTGTGTAATCTATAACTCTGTCAGTCCACTATCCCTTGTCAATTTTACTACTATTGTCCAACTCGACAAATACTCTACACTTTACTCAACCACGACAGTAATTTTTGCGATGTGTTTTAAAGTATTATATTTTTAATTTTAGACTTAAGCAGATAAAAAGGATGTTTTTTGTGTGCGTCAAACAAATATAAAAATTATGATTATAAAATGAGCGATGGTGAAGGTACGCTAGGTAGATTTAGCAGCATGACAACACATACACCACATCTTTGTTGACACATAAAAGCACACATAAGCACATGAAAAACTTCGAAGCCAAAAGCAAAACTTTGAACATTAACAAGTTTTTCATCAAACTAAAAGAGCCCTGTCTCCAAGACAAAATTGCTCCACAACCAAGATTCAACGTTGTCAAAATTTGCATATGATCTTGACGAAGGAGAGATTGTCGACATGGATGCCGAGTCGCTGACAAGTGACATTTTTCAACAGTAACACGTTACAACTTATATTTTATATTTGATTTGAGAAACATTTTGTTAATGCAACTAAATGTTACTGTTAAAATATCTCATTTTCAAGAGTTCATATATTGGGGTGTAAAATCATTTTTATGTACTTGTGAATTTTTGGCAATAAAAAAAAAACAATGAAGAAATAAATAAAAATTTTAGCACACAGCTTATTTGTGCTAAAGTTGCACTAAAAGATTGTGTAAGCATCGACTATCCCGTGTATTTGAGGCATAAAATGATCTGGGTATTTCTGGGGGTTTTTTTTTGATGAAAATCTGGGTTTATCTCTAGAACTTGAGTGGCAACCTTGAAAAGAGCCACCATATACCTTGTCATGTTTTTGTTTTAAACTTTAACAGTTTGTTAATACTAAAGAGAGAGAGCTGAACTTTTCAAAAATACGAAAACAATATCATCATAAGCAGTATTTACTTAAAATGTACAAGTTTTCATTTCACGCATAATTTCAGAGCCAAGCGATACTAGCTTTTCTGTCATCTTAAGACGCTTCTAGTTTCCTGTGATTTTAGCTTTTGTCATGACAATCAACAAAACACAGGTACTTTCATTTGATCGTGCAGGTATTTACCTACTAGACATAATCTTTGCTCATGGTCAACTTTATGTATAGCTCACATTAGGAAGGTGCCTTGAGAGCCCTCATAGTGGGAACATTGGATATCAAAAAGGGAAAGATTCTAAGGTCATATAATAATCACCTAAAAACGATACTGCAATCAATAAATCAACAAGACTAAGGTTGTTGGGCCTTGGCATCAAAAGTAAGACGATAAGAGATGGACGTATGAGAGGATGCATCAGTCGTGTATACAAACAGCGCGCTGCATGTGTAATTAACATCAATACCTTTCAAAATTTGCTGATGGAGACTGGGACTTAATGTGTTTGCCCAGAGCGTAATGATCTGGATTCTGATCAACAATAATTCTAAAAATAGGAAGGTACCCAGACAATCGTAAAGTATATATCCATCATCAGTTAATTATTATATTAACTCGCGACTGTGTTCTTGTCTTTCCATAGCAGCTGGTAGCTAGTTGACACCGTTTTGCTACTGACAGGTAGATATAGTTTTTCGACATTTTTCCTGCCGGTATGTTAATGAGTAGTGCCAACGAATTTTTTTGTTTTTGTTTGTTTAAACATTGCTCAACAAAATTATATTGTTATGGTATGGTAGTAAGTCTGGTATCTGTTAAAATATTTAATGTTGTCTACTAGAATTTTGTGAATATTTTTCGATGCGGGCAATAGCCAATACAAATGGAAATTAAGGTAAGAAGGTGGGGATGGATATGGCATACACATAAAGAGAACAATCACGCATAGCCAGAGGTGCCCTTGACTGGAACCCACAAGGGAAAAGATGAGTGGGGAGGCCACGGAGAACTTGGAGAAGAACAGTGGAAGTGGAGGCTAAGGAAATTGGAATGACTTAGGCACACCTGAAACAGACAACCCAGAATAGAAATCGATGGAGAGCAACTGTTTCAGTCCTATGTTCCACGAGGAACGGAAAGGCGTGATGATCATGATGAATTTTTCAATAATATGTTTTTTTTTTTAAATACACGTTAAGAATATGTCGTAGATATGAACACTTGATGCCACTTTACTAAGATCAACTCAATAACAATGAACACCACACAGTGTTGTTAGTGCTAACCAGCGTTCTTAATCAATCTCTTGAACATACTGTATTACAAAACAACCCAGACAAATGTGTCCACCACCACTTCTCTAACAGATTCACACCTTTATAAATAAATAATTGAGATACTTACCTACTCATGACGAAATATCAGTACAGTTTATAAATATCTCACTTTTTCCAAACTGGTATAAGTGTAGTGCTTTGTGCCAAGGGAAAAAATTATACTAATAAATAAATACCACATTCATTGAAATAATTTTTGTTTTTCACATTACTTATTTTCAAACATCAATTTCATTAAAGTAACGTATAAAATACATTACTAAATTTAGCCAATCTATTTATTGCTAAAATATTCGTTATATTCTGCTTGTCTCAACTTTTTAATAAATGTTACACACAATGAATATACCCGAGTTGTGAACACTTACGTGTTCTGACACTACTGAAATCCATTGGGATGTCCCCACATTCTAATACTGATAGCTCAAAGTTGTGGGTGACACAATGTGACGTCAGCACTAAAAAGTTTCTCTACAACAATCTCTTGAACATTCATTATTTATTCATCACTCTTTAGCTTCCCAAGGAGCATAGACCTTTAACAAAATTAGGTCACGTCTTCCTGTCACGTGATGTTACAAATTATCCCAGACAAAAGTGTCTCCGACCAGTTGATTGTTTTCCCAATTTCAATTTGCGCGAGAAGTTATTTTGATTTTGACTGTTGAAAAACTAAAGCTAGTTACAATGACAAAATGTTTTTGGTAGACCACAGCCTCTTTGGAACAGTAGAAGCAGATTTGTCTGTGCTAAAGTGTGTCCAGCTCTGGTCGTTGGTGCATTATTGACCATGTGTTGTGGGACAAGTCAAGTTACTTGTATAATCAGCCATAGCAGTCACGTGTTCCATTTATTGTGGAGGATTCACAATATTTTCTCCTTAATTTTAAAAAAAAAGTCACGTTTGTTAATCACTATATTGTGTTTAGTAATGGGTGACATCCGCACACTGTAATTCCCATTTATAGTTTCCTCCTGCCCTCGTCCGCAAGCCTTGTGAGGTAGGGAAAGTCTTAAAATGCTCAGAGACTCCTGTGCCGTGAAAGACAGACATTTAAACAAGTGCTCTCAGCTTGGAAGGTGCCATTAGAGCTTGGGCGATGCACATGGTGCCACAAAAGAGTACTCAATGAGCCGACTGCTACAACAGACCTGGCAAGGGTGAAGACGAACAGCGTTCGCCAAGTCAGACCGAGTACCGAAAATACATAATTTCTGAGAGTAGGAAAACAGCAAATCTCAAGCGAAGTAAACCAAGTAGCAGTTTACATTCTATTCTTGACTGGGCAAATGACTGGGAGCTGGCTAGGGGCCTGTTGAAGTAGGTGTGAGAGGTCACGTGGCTGCCTCAGTGTACGATCTGGTCATGGACTTGTGACATTACGTGTTCACTGCAAGTGTCATTACTGTTGAAGTAGGGGCGAGAGGTCACGTGGCTGCCTTTGTGAATGATCGGTTCAAGGACTTGTGACATTACGTGTTCACTGCAAGTGTCATTACTGTTGAAGTAGGTGTGAGAGGTCACGTGGCTGCCTCAGTGTACGATCTGGTCATGGACTTGTGACATTACGTGTTCACTGCAAAAGTCATTACTATTGAAGTAGGGGTGAGAGGTCACGTGGCTGCCTTTGTGAATGATCGGTTCAAGGACTTGTGACATTACGTGTTCACTGCAAGTGTCATTACTGTTGAAGTAGGTGTGACAGGTCACGTGGCTGCCTCAGTGTACGATCTGGTCATGGACTTGTGACATTACGTGTTCACTGCAAGTGTCATTACTGTTGAAGTAGGGGCGAGAGGTCACGTGGCTGCCTTTGTGAATGATCGGTTCAAGGACTTGTGACATTACGTGTTCACTGCAAGTGTCATTACTGTTGAAGTAGGTGTGAGAGGTCACGTGGCTGCCTCAGTGTACGATCTGGTCATGGACTTGTGACATTACGTGTTCACTGCAAGTGTCATTACTGTTGAAGTAGGGGCGAAAGGTCACGTGGCTGCTTTTGTGTATGATCGGTTCAAGGACTTGTGACATTACGTGTTCACTGCAAGTGTCATTACTGTTGAAGTAGGTGCGAGAGTACGTGTTCAAACAATCCTGTGAACAATAAGCTGCAACCAAGGTGGAGTGGGTTTAATTCTCTGCAC
The DNA here is from genome assembly GCA_024509875.1 of Oreohelix idahoensis. Taxonomy (NCBI): domain Eukaryota; kingdom Metazoa; phylum Mollusca; class Gastropoda; order Stylommatophora; family Oreohelicidae; genus Oreohelix; species Oreohelix idahoensis. Next base: position 62,167 of record JAMPIV010000488.1, read on the forward strand.
ACGATAACAGGAGGTCATGACCCAAGTGAGCCCGACCCCCCCCTCCCCCCCTTAGAGTGTAGATTAAGGAGCCAAAAACCTGATCGACAGGGGACCATCTCTGATGATCAAATTGCCTCCTGTTGGATCGCTCTGTATATAGTTTCCTGTCATAGTTTGATTGTGTCTTATTTCTCGTAACACAAAATGTGTTCACTTGATGCCCATGTCGGTGTCGCGAACACTTATCTCCTTGCTGCACTCTCACCTCCAATTACAACTAGAAAACTAACTATAACTAATTACTAGGAAGGTAACCAGCAATAATATAACCACCGCATGAAGAGTGAGATAGAAAATCAAACTTAAAAATGAAATTGGACAGGGAAATAAACTGGACATTTGGCACAGAACTGAAGGGCTTGGCACGTGTCGTGAGAAATTCTAATCCACATATATAAATTATCAGGTAAATGTAAAGCCTAACGCATTAATTCAATAAAAGGAAAGAGAAATGGTAAAAGCACAGTGTTGTCACAATGGCGTACCAAAAATCCCCCTTTTTTTCTACTTCGTCTGCAAATTGTAACGTTTCCACGTTGATAGTAAAGCCTATAGCAGCATACACGCGTTTCCACAAAACAATAAAACGTGTACTGCATTTCTTAGAAAACCTTGAGATACGCAAGCTGATTAACGACCTAGATTAATACTAGCATTAATTTCACTTTATACACCGCGTAATGAAAAGACAGATGGAATTAGGATAGAGAGAGGGAGGGCTGAAAGCAGGAACGCCGGCAACACTAACACGCGTCTCGCGATATACAATTAATGCCACCCCCAACGCGATAGGCATGAAGCACTAACTTTTTTCAAATAAACAGTGATAAAAAACACTACCCATACGAGAGTTAGGTTTAAAAACCTGTAAAATTCTTATTAGGAAACATGACATTCTACTGTTTTATGTCTAAACTCCTGACATTAGTCTGACAGTACAGCAGACACCCTAAAGTTTGGAAGTGAGGAGGTGGCAACAGCACGACTATCCTAGAAGAAAATACATATTTTGAACGCAGCCACTTAGCTCCCTTAAAACTTATATATTTGGGTGCCTTGGGACTTGCTGACAAAGAATATGTTAAGTGTTACACAAACAGTCTAGGAATTAACAAATTATAGCCAAAAGAAAATAGTGAGGGTGTCAGACAACACCAAATCAGAATCGCACAGTGGCATGTTTTGAAACCACCATTTTACGGGAAATAGACCAACAAGTTAAATCCTATTTGATTGGATAGAAGTAAATGTAAGGCGAACACGATTAGTCGGACTACAAATACTAAATTTGGTTGTTAGGGGAAACGTAGGAAGGGTACATTTTTTCAAAAGCTTGTGTAAACATGGCCCTATTGGCGAGACCCGCTGATATAGTCAATTAGGAGCGTCAGTTCAGTGCCACATTTTCAAATAAACTTACTAAAGAAACAGTGCGTTGAGATCCAGCTCATATTTTTCTAAATAAAAGCCTGGGACATAGGCAGATCGAAATTGTGCCATATTCATCGCCAGTCAACGTATTTGTTTATTATTTCCATGAATTGTGGGACCGTGGTCCTAAGTTATTGAAGCAGCACCTGGTCTGAGTTTTGCTGAATCCAGAGGCTGACAGCATACTCCTTGGTCCAGATAGCGACCAGTGAGGTGTCTCAAGAACGCAGTGAAGCAATCGAGCAGAGGAGACCTTTTCCTGCCGCCATCACGAAAGATAAGCTTCTGTGGCCAGAGCAGCTCAACATTATGTGCCCCCCCCCCTCTAAAATTGACATTATATTAAACACAGAGGGACGATAAATTGTTTCAAATGACAGGAACTGTGAACTTTTCCCAATACTATTTCCACGATAATCAAACACTTGAAGTCATGATGACAAAGAACAACGTAGCTTGAAAAACAAAACCAGTATTACCTCATAGTACTACTTCACAACTTACACACATAGGCTATTAATAATAATAATATATGTCAATACAAAGATTCTATTTATAATTGTGTGCATATAACTTGTGATTACATTTGATTGTGATTCCTGGTTCCCTTTGTATTTGAATCAGGATATCTAATATTTGAAGGAATTAATACATATATTTATAAACTTTAAAACTGGACTCATTTAAGATAGTCGTATAGAGTGTTATATGTATGTGAGTGTCACAGTGTTGTAAAGTGTTGTGGAATAAATTATATTGTTTATCTGTCTGTTGTTGTTGTGACTTACACTTCATCATTTTCATAACGCTAGACATTCAACGTAGTCATCACAATATTCCAGAATAATTCTGACTGAGGTCTAAATGTGGTAGCAAAGAAAGGTTGTCTGTAAAACACTACACTTATTAGATACAGATACCTTCACAGCTGATCTCAGTCAGTACACTAAGTCCCCTATAAATATTTATATCATCCCACTTTACCACAGCACGTGATAACTGAAGGACAATGTTACACATGATGCGATAGGATGAAGGTTGTGACAACAGACACAATAAAAGCAGAAAAGATAAACATTTCCCCCTGGCTGTCTATATTTACATATCGCTATATATTTATTGTGAGGTATCTCATCACCAGTAATGCTCTTCCTCCCCACGCATCTCATCTTAGGATTCATGAAAGTTCGTTGGGCAAGCCTGTATTCTACATGCTCCCCAAAATTCATAAGATCGACAACCGTGGCAGACCTTTTGTCTCGGTCTGTTCCTGTCCTACTGAACATATTTCTGACTTCCTCGATAGCATTTTCAAGCCTATCGTTCAGAATCTTCCCTCCTTTGTCAAAGACACTAATCATGCTCTTACAACTTTCTCCTCTATCCGACTCCAAGCAGACCGCACCTATCGTCTTTTCTTGTTAGACGTCTGTTCTCTGTATACCTCTATTCTCCACTCTGATGGTCTCCGAGCTTTTCGGTTTTTTCTTGACCAGCGCACTTATCCTTCTATATCCACTGACACTCTTCTCCGTCCTGCTGAACTGGTCCTTCAACTTAATTCCTTTGAATTCAATGGTCAGATTGTTTTACCAAATTAGTGGTGTTGCCATGGGAACGAAAATGGTTCCTTGCTCTGCCTGCCTGTTCATGGGCCACTTGGAGCATCAGATATGGCAACAATACTCCGGTTATTTCCCCGGGTTTTACCGCAGATATATCAATGATGGCATAGGTCTCACAGATATGTCCGAGACTGATTTATCCCGCTTCATCGACTTAGTCAACCACTTCCACCCTACCATCAAGTTCCCCTACCTCATCTCCAAAGCATCTGTCAACTTTCTTGACATTACTATTACTATCACGCCTTCAGGCCTTAATACCTCAGTATACTACAAGCCGACAGATGCCCATAACTACCTTCTGTATACATCTTCTCATCCTCGGGCTTGTCGTGACTCCCTTTCATTCTCACAACTTCTCCGCCTCCGCTTCCGCCTTCCACTTCTGAGCCAATGAGATGCTGGATTTCTTCCGTAGCAGACTTTATCCGGAACATGTTCTCACCTCTGCCCTTCAACGTGTGCTCCCCATCTCTCGTCAGGAGGCCCTCAAACCTCACTATAAACTCACTTCTGATAGAGTCAAATTAACCTTGACCTATCACCCTCACAGTACTGCAGTCATACAGATCCTTTTCCGCCACCTCCCTTTCCTCCAAGCAGATTCTGTGACCCAAGAAGTTTTCGGTGAAGCACCTTTGGTGGCATATAGACGCGACAAGAACTTGAAGGATCTTCTTGTTCGCAGCCGTCTCCCAAAGGAGAATGTCACTCACTTTGGCACACTACCCTGTGGTCGGACACGATGCAACACGTGCAAGTATGTTATCTCAATCCACAAGGTGTCTTTTCCTGAGGCTACGTACACCATCACTAGTAGCTCCACGTGTGAGTCGCGCAATGTCATTTATACGATCATTGTAAACGTTGCTGCAAAACCTATATTGGCCAAATAGGCAAACGACTTGGGGACAGATTCAGCCAGCACTTGAATGACATCTCTCAGCAAAAATCCAAACCAGTTGCCATACATTTTAATTGTCTTGATCACCATGGTCCCATCGACATCAAGGTCACGGCGATCAGATCCTGCTCCTCTGACACTGATAGCCGAGAACAGCTTAAGAACCGTCTTATCCACCGCATGGGGTGACTAAAACCAGCTGGTCTTAACACTCTGCACACCTTTGTCTGAGGTCACCCTTTCCTCTCTTGTTCTATTTTGACTCTTTCCAGTCTTATCCTATTTTCTGCCGATTTCTAATAATATGTATGAACATATAATACATTGTTTTTAACATGTCTTGATTTTTTATTTCATATTTATTTATTTCCAACTCATTCTGTCCTCTTCTATTTCCAGTCCCCACTAATATTACGTTTGGGTAGTTTATTGTCCAGTAGTTTCCTCAGTGTGTGTCCTATCCATAGCCATCGTCTTCTTCGCATCTCTTGTTCCACTGGCACCTGTCTAGTTCTTGTAATCAGTTCCACGTTGGTAACCTTGTCATACCATTTTAATCCTTCTATTCTACGCAAGCACCCATTTATGAAAGTCTGGAGCTTTTTGGTTGTTGTCTTTGTTGTTCTCCATGTCTCAGAGCCATACAATAGGTCTGACTTCACATTTGAGTTAAAGATACTTATTTTCGTGTTGGATCCGATTTCTCTTGATCTCCATATATTTCCCAATGCAACGATTGCTCCTCTTGCTTTTTGTATTCTTAGTTTGATATCACTGTCTGTCCCTCCAACTTTGTCTATATTGCTGCCAAGATATGTGTACGATTCTACATCTTGTATTGGTGTGTCTTTAGGTTCAACCCTGTTATCATTACCTGCATTTATTCTCATTACTTTTGTCTTTTCCATGTGTATTTTCAGACCCAATTGCTGTGACCTCTCATCGAGTGTTTTCAATTTGTCCTGCATCTGATTATGGTTATGGGACAGATGAGCCAAGTCATCAGCAAAATCCAGATCATCGAACTGCTTAGTCAGAGTCCACTGGATTCCATTTCTGTTGTGTGTTGTCGATGATCTCATAACCCTTTCTTTTGCTAGTGTCGAGGTTGAGTTAAAGTGTTAGAGTATTTGTCGAGTTAGGCAATTGTAGTGAAATCGACAAAGAGAGTGAACTGACAAAATTATAGTTTACACATAGATATTGCGTAAATACGGTGAACTTGAGTCCAACCTGGAAGAGGATTCATTAAGGTTATCTCTCTCTCCAAGCCTCAACGCACTTAAATAGTCTAAGCACCACCCGCTCTCTCTCTCTCTCTTTCTCTTGTCAAAAATAGAGACTTTAGTAAGAGCTTGTAATATTAAGAATGGATGAAAGGGTCGTGAACAGCGCGTTAATAAATGAGTAAAATTTATTGAAGAAGAAAAATATATGAAATAAATGTATATCAGCACAACAGCATAATACAACCTCAATAATCACATTGAGTATACATATATGCCTCATCAAAACACCAATGGACAAACAATTCACCAACAGAAAACCCGCTGTAGAACACGTGAGAAATAAATAAACAAAAAGTCCTCGATTCTTCCGCTTTTGGGGGACCACGATCAATACTCCAAGTAGTGTCTTTATGTATATATCCTCCTATAGGTGATGAATTTTCTCTATTAAATACACTGTAGACACTATCCAGGTATTGGTGGTTACACCTTAATAACGAGATAGGTTGTAGATACTCTGTCTATATCCGACTGGCCGCTAATGCGTGCGGGGTTTTAAATGACCAGAAACACACCCAAGACGAGGTCAACTTTAGAACAAATGGTCCATTGCGCTATTATCTCGGCGCGTGAAATTAGGCCTGCGTACTTGGTGTTAAATCCGGTTGGGCTGGCTTGAACTTTTATTTGTAACTGAGTGCTCCGTTTAAGCACAAAGTATGAGATTTAAATTCTGCTAAAGACGCTGGGCTGATAGATATACTGGAAGCCCCAATGATCTGACTGGTGATCAAGAGGCGAGTAGGAAACCACTACTGCCAAATACGATTTTCAGATTTGCTATGGCTCGTTACACACTGCGTGAGCCTATTTCCCGTTAGAAGGATGGGCGTTGATAAAGGTTGTATTTCAGGTAGTGGTGACAACTCGTGGTGCTAATTGCTTTCAGAAACCGCGAGATCGAAGAGAATGTAACGTTCTTCACTTGACTGGAATCCGGCATTAGCAATGCTGTGCCCTGAAACTGAGATCCAAAAGAAACGACTTTTACATCAAGCAAACAATACAATTACAATAACGTTATAATAAACAGTTATGCTCCACTTTTGGGATCTATAATTATGGTTATTATCTATCTATCTATCTACGTTGCGGACGGGTTTTTATTTGGCTCTACATTTTGGATATTTTATTGAAGTTGTTCCCATTTAATATGGATGGTTTATACATATATGTGTTGTCGGTTTTGCCTCAGAAATGAGGTATCTGAGGAAGGTGATTGAAGTAACAAGAAGAGACATGGTACGCAACCAGACGATACGTCAAGGCCTTAAATCCTACCCCCTGCAGACCCAAGTAGAACAGTCCCAATTAAGATGGTTTGGCCATGTCTGCAGAATGGAAGAAGATCGGATACCACGACAAGCATGGGAAACAAAGAGCCAAAGATCCAGACCCCGAGGACGACCCAGAGTCCGCTGGGAGGACAACATTAGACAATCTTTGAAGGACCGAGGACTAGAATGGAACCAGGCCAGGAGGAAGACAGCCGATAAGATAGTCTGGCGCTCTCTCTTCCAAACCTCTAAACCTCATTGTAGAAGGGGAACGACTAAGTAAGTAAGTAAGTGTTGGCGGTTTTGTTTGACATATAATAAAATAGTTTATTTTGTAATTGTGTTAAATTCACGTTTAAATATTGTGTTTTCTCTGTATAGAATGACGGTAGAAGTGTTCATCGTGTTCAGCCACCATTTGTCGATACATGGAAAACTACTGTAACACATTCCAAACTCTGACGGTGGCCTACTGGCTAGAGAAAAATAGACAACGCTAAATCACAGGGCTTGTCCGCCCTCAAGCATGTAATGTCATGGCGAGCGGAGACAACAGCGTCGTCGAATCAGGAATTTTTATATCTGTGTATTCATTTTTGGACTGCAAATGCCTTTTACCATGATTTAACAATGACCATGTGACTCGTCAGTGACCGCTGTAAAGAAGAGACGGCGTATTTTCTTGGCTACTAGCTCCTCTTAAACAGATAAAGTTTCCAGCGGATCAATGTATTTCACTTGCAATTAATCCCAGCGGGCATGTAAACATGTCACACTTAGAGATCGGCTATGGCTCGCAGGTAACGAAAGCTGCCAGGGACTGTAGATTACGCCCGACCCAAATCAAAAATTACTCCTTAGATCAAAACAGAGCTCTTCGCGTTAAACTTCAGGGTATTAACATAGAGTCGGATTTAACCTTTAAAATAGCAAATGACGGTAAATGTGCTACTGTACTCTTCCACAATACATATCATTATGAGGCATTTCGCACAACGTGTACCAAATACTACCAGAATGACCATGTCGAGACGAGAGCAGATAAACAAGGTGCCTTTGTAGAAGATTTCATCACAACACCACTACTATCTTTTCACCTTTATCATAAAAAAACAAGATAATGGCTCAAGGAACTGCCACTGTTATTGAGTCATGGCTGGAAACGGACTTTGTCAGTTTAAATGAGTCTGCACAAAACATAATTTGTACCACAAAATTGGACTCGACAGTATGTTTACCCAAGCTTGCAATAGACATCACATCATCAGCTGCCAGCGTCTCATCTGCTGACAGCAAAATCATCAACATTAACTCTAGCATACACTCTCCTACAAATATATCCACTTTGCCTTCCGCAGCACGCGACTTTCCAATGAGCGACACAGTAGCAAATACTCCATTTTCTCAACCTATGCTGGCCATAGAATATCCAATGGGCCCTAAAGAAACTAGCACACAAACAGATGAAACATTATCACGTGAAAATCACCCAGAAGTCACTGACGTGATAAATGCGCAGTGCTGCCAGGAGCTGATGCTCAAAATGGAGGACACCCTTCGAACACTAATTGCCGATCTGACGACTAAAGTCTACAAATCGATCAGCGCAGAAAACAAACTACTCAAAAAGGACATACTGCATCTGAGAGAAGATAATTCCAATATGAAACACGTCGTTGAGCAATTACGAAGCGATTTTTCTATTTATAAAACAAAGCACGCAGAACATCCTCTTATAGTACCTGAAGGTTCTGGAGATCCCTCCAAAGACCATATATCAAACGAACGCCGCAAGCAGCACCAATGTAACACCAAAAAGTTGAGGATACAGGTGCACACGAAGCTTACCCTATTAGCGTAAAAGTAAGCAAATGGTTTACCGCCCTTAACCAGCGTTCAGTACAAAATGAACAGGCATTAACGCCACTACCAGATCAGATACTGACACCACAACCACCCGATGAAAACACCCAGACTATTAAGGACGATTCACACCAGGAAAATCAATGGCGGTAGCAAGAATCAAAACGAAAGCCGAGTCAACAACCATGTAGTAAAGCAACACATGTTATAATTGGAGACTCTCTCCTAAAAGGCATATACAATGATCGGATGTCTACTACAAAAGAGGAAACTGTCTCAGTTTTAGCGATACCTGGAGCTGGAACTGAAAGATTAATTGATAGAATTAATAGGTTCGACATACATCATAACATTACAAGAACAACAGTACATGTAGGGATCAACGACATAATGAATGGACACAGCGTTAGCCCTTTGGCGATTTCCAAACTGACCACTACAATAAAACAAAAATTTCCTAACACCTCCATTTTTATGTCATCCATTATTCCACCTTACTATGGCTTTCAACGTCGTGTAGCCGACACCAACAACAAGACACTCCAGAGCTATTGTGAACACAACAACATTGGCTATATCAACAACACTCCTTTCTTCACAAGCAACTCTGGAGCACCAAAAAAAACGCCTTTACATAGATCAAATACATACATCAAAACTAGGTAACAGCATCCTAGCAAAAAACATCAAGTACCCGCAGCGAACGCAACACGACAACCCACCAGACACAAAGAACACAAACCGATCTACCATGAGATCAGCCTTTCATGAAAATGCACAACACAACTTACCCGCCCCTCAAAGAAGCGCTCCCGTAACCAACAAATTACCTAACAACAAACAGAACGCCACCTACAGCCAGGAAGCCGAACGTTACGATGTTATGTTTCCTCCACTACCTATAAGACAGCCCCTCACAAACACATTATATGACAGTTCAACAAGCAGTGCCACAATGTCCCAGACCCAAAGATCTCCTACAAGTGTTGGAACCACTGCAGATGAAATCTACAGTCGTCATGCTTCCTCCAGTAGCCTTCCTGGTCGTGCTCAGTGGAACCCAGAACTTGGCTACCTGGTGCAATTCAGTGCTCCGGCACTCAGCCAAGCACTAATGATGTCTGTGCAACGCGGGCCCTACTACATACCTGACAGAGACATCCATTATCGATGCTGAATCCACTCATGTAAAAAAAAAATTTTTTATTGACTTAATCCCTGCGACCAAAGCCGTCTCTCCCCTGAAAAATTAGTTGATTACCGTGACGCATAAAGTAATAAGTACTTTGTTACTTTCTCAAAACACTCAATTTCATTGGCTACAGGCCTTCGACAGTTTTTTTCATAATTTGCAAGATTTTATTTTATTTTATTTACTATTTTAATTCGTATTCTCTCAGTGTTGCTTAATTACTTTGTTAGAATTTTAGTGTTGTGGTGTGAAAACGTGCGTGCCTACTGTTGTGTGACTATTTTAATATACTACTGACAATTTCAGTTAATTGTAATTTTTTAGCAATACTTGTACCAAGTGTTCGTACGTTAAGTACTAACATTTGTATTTTCACTTACGTGGTGACGTTAATTAGTTTAAATTTTCGTGGGTTTCGTATTTAAAATTGCTTTTGTTATTTTCTTTTTTAAACCACTCACCAAAATAAAATGCATACCTATCAGACACAATGGCTAATTAAGGATGGTCTACGGCTGGGCCACCTGAACATTTACCATTTATTAGGCAAACTTCCTGAGCTTACACAAATTCTGAATAAAAATTTTCATGTTTTTGGACTTTCCGAAAGTCGATTAAACGACAACCTGTCACATGATGAAATTGCCCTAAATGGTTTTAAAACAGTTCGGCGAGACTCAAGTAGAAAGCTAGAAACAGGTATAGTAGTATATATTTCCACTTCTATAAGTTATCGCCGCAGAATTTATTTAGAGACAGCAGAGACCGAGTGCATATGGTTAGAAATAAAACTACCGACTCAGGGACAATTTCTAGTCGGGTATCTTTATAGAAATCCCAGTGCAGGAGCCATCTGGTACGAAGATTTCACCGCTATGATGGATAAAGTATTTACCACTGCCAAAGAAATTATTCTTCTAGGCGATTTCAACATCGACATGCACAACACAAACCAAACGTGGGAAAACATCATACTATCTTACAACCTAAAACAAATAGTCAACCAGCCTACCAGGGTAACAAATGCATCATCCACAACAATTGACCCCATCTACGTCAACTGTACAGAAAACATTATAGAATGCTCGGTTCCTACTGTCGCGATGAGAGACCACTATCCTATATGTTGTACGTGGTCAAAGAATAAATATAAAGCTCCAAGAAATAAACATATCAGTATTAAATTTAGAAGTTTTAAAAATTTCAACCGTGAACTATTTTTACATGATTTGCGACCGGCACCTCTTGCCAGTGTTTACCAGCTTTCTGATCCTGATGACGCCAGTGCCCATTGGACACGTATCTTTCTTTGTGTGTTTGATAACCACGCACCAACTAAAGAAGTTCGTGTGAAAGGACAGGTCAAATCTCCTTGGATCACATAAGCAGTGCTAGACGCCATGAGGGAGAGAGATCAAGCTCACAAAAACAAGGACTTTAACACATACAGAGCACAGAGGAACAACGTGCAATATTTAATTCGTAGAGAAAAAAGAAATTACTTTAACATTTTGGTTCAGAACAAAACAAACAGTAAAGATATATGGAAAGCAATCAACGCCTTAGCGAACAAGCGAAATCTGTCAGTCTCGTCAAGCCCTAATACTTCATTTACTTGCACAGACTTCAGCAATTACCTTCAGGCAGAAATAAACAGTCTTAAATCTACAATACCAAATTCACCTTGTGACTTAGGCAGGCTGTCAGTATTTTGTGAGAACAAATGTACCAACACAATCCCATCCAATATTCCGTTTATGACAGTTAATGAAGAGTATAACTATCTTCTAGGACTTAAAGATAATAACTCATCAAGACTTGACGGAGTCAATAATCGAATACTGCGTTATGCGGCTTCAGCTATTAATGATTCGCTTACATACATATACAATCAATGCATCGCACGGAGTTACTTTCCGTGGCACTTTAAAGTCTCTAAGGTATATCCTCTCTTAAAACTTGGCTCTTCCGACAATAATAACCTTGGTAACTATAGGCCAATCTCCTTAATATCATCGCTATCCAAACCACTAGAAAAACACATACATAAAATAACAGTACAACACCTAGTTAACGACGGCTTGCTAATTGATAGTCGGTTGGGGTTTAGACCTAAACATTCATGTCACACAGCTCTAACTAAAATGATTGGCAACTGGCACTTAAATATTAATAACGATAACATATGTGGGGCAGTTTTTGTAGACTTTAAAAAAACATTTGGTATGATAGATCACGCTATTTAATTAGAAAATTAGAAACATCAAAAATAAACCTTCAACTAGTGACGATAATTAAATCATTCCTGTCAGACAGAAAACATGTAGTTTCTTACAATAACTCTTGCTCAAACCCAACCGTAATAAATACCGGCGTTCCTCAGGGCTCTATTCTTGGGCCTCTACTTTTTGCCATATACATTAATGACCTTCCACTACACGTCGAGCACGCATCCTGTGACCTATTTGCTGATGACTGTACTGTCTACACGAGTGATACAAGTTGCAACACATTCGAACTATCGTTACACAAAGATACAGACAATCTGATGAAGTGGAGCATCGGAAATCGCATGCTAATTAATATAATTTTAAAAAGTGCATGTTAATATCAACTAGACAAAAATTACAAAATTCAGAGAAAACAACACTTCAGATCTGTATTGGTACCTTACCAATTGAAAACGTTAATGAACATAAAACTCTAGGAATAGACGTTGACCAGCATCTAAATTGGAACTCACAAGTCCAAGCAAAATTCACAGAAAGTTTACCAGTTAGCTAAAATCAAACATTTCCTAAATGAAAATACACGTAAATTGTTCTATATATCTCACATACAAACAAACCTTGACTATTGCTCCACAATCTGGGATGGTTGTTCTATGTCCAACACAAAAAGACTCCATTCACTACAATAGCGTGCAGTGCGTCTAGTTTCTGACAACTGCCAAACACAGTGTGTAGATCTATATAAAGATCTCAAAATACTGCCTCTAAGAAAGCGCTTTCTGTTCAACAAAGCTATATTTGTTCACAAAATCCTGTCACAGAATGCTCCAACATATCTGTGGTCAATGTTCAAATACAATGAAAGACGCAGTCAACGCCTTAACAAAATACAAGTGCACAAGCCTAGGCTTGACTTATTCAAGAAAAGCTTAGCTTACTCTGCTGCTCATCTCTGGAACTATCTTTCACATTATCTGAAAGATAACAACCTCAGTCCCTATTCATAGAATCGTAAACTTTTCGAATACTTTATGAGTTCTGATTATCTGCCCCCCTAATGTGATTATTTTTCCGAACAACATATTTTGTTTCATGGTAATACTTAGTTTGTACTTTTCAACATATTTTATTTCATGTTTTTAATTAGATACTGTGAATGTGAGTATGCTATTATTTTGCCTTTACAACGTTGAATTGATGGGTAAAATGTATGTGAGAATAGATTGACGACAAGGACACAGACAAGTAAACAAGAACTACATATCAAAACTCAACTCCGACAACTGACTACACACTTGACAGTTATATAAATATATAGGCAGTAAAAGAAAGCACTCAGTTCTCCACCAACGAAACAAAAGCGTAAAGCAAGAGAGACAGATCATCACTGACACATCAAATAAAACAGGACAATGGAAGAATGTAATGAGCGAATAACTCATTACAGTTTTAGAGGTCCTACGACCAATCATCATCAACAAAGTCATAAATCAGCTGGAGTTAAGAAAGATGACACTATCGGCGGACACAAGCGGTAAACACACAAACTGAACCAACCAAAACCACACATGCGTCTAAATTTCTGCTTGTTGACCTTTTAAGGACGTGTTCTTTTCAGTGCTGCCGCCAAATCTGTAATAATAGCTGTAGAAATAAAAGTAACACACTTGCAAAAAAAAATAAATACACACATTTAATACGCAACTATGCTAGAATAAACGCACGACGTGACGACTATAGGCAACCAGCTCACGGTCCTTTACGAGATTAGCCCTTTTCAGGGCTAACAACAATGCTAACAAATGATTAAAACAAGAAAAAACACGACTGAGATAACAGTCCAGCGGTCAAAACGTAATAGCAATTAGAAAAAATACGCCCGTTATTAGCGAAAGATCACACATCTGGTCAAATTGGACGGGGCATCGGAAATAAAGTAAAAAGATGTGAGGATGTAAGCAGCGGCTGAGTCCGTCACTAGAGCGACAAAGAAATATTACAATCACATCTGGACTGTATAACTACAACACCTTTAGGATGTAATAAATGATAGAAAAACTGGAGCGAGGGAAGAAACAATTGACACTTGTCACGGACAACATTAATATTTTACATAACTCTCTCCCCGTCATCAATGACTAGTTAGGGGAGGTAGCTTGTTTGCTTTCCAAGGGAAACAATTAGATTATGAACAAAATATCAGACTGAGTAGAAGATGTTCATAATTTGTAACTTGTATAAATTTATTATAAAGAATTGCATTATTCACAACATTTTGTTTCAGGTACAATATTTGTAATTGTTTCTATTTCAAATTTTCTTTTTTTTCTATGCACAAATTCAAAACAATTTAAAAGATTTTCAACTTAATTCACATTTTAAAGTATTGAGCACTTAGCTGTTCTACCACTCTTGATGATAACTCTAATGTACATACAATATCCAGGTTTGTTTGTTCTAATTTCGGCGCGAAGTCCAGCACAAATAATGCTGTGAAGACCCAACGCTCTTATCCGGCCTTTGGCTAGGATCATGTGTCTAGACACAGGGACCGGTACAGTGACATTCATGTGTCATTAGGTCCTTTGTGTGAGAACACAGAAGATCACTAGGTGACACATTTTGTCATTGGGTCTTCTTGTGTTAGGACATGTGGTCTTGACCAGGGCCGGGTTTGGGGCGGGGACAATGCGACCTCATGCGAGGAAAAAATATGCGACCTCATGCGAGGGAAAAAAAAAAAAAAGTCCAGCACAAATAATGCTGTTAAGACCCAACGCCCTAATATCTGGCCTTTGGCTAGGATCATGTGTCTAGACACAGGGACCGGTACAATGACATTCATGTGTCATTAGGTCTCTTGTGTGAGAACACAGAAGATCACTACAGTGACACAGTTTGTCATTGGGTCTTCTTGTGTTGGGACATGTGGTCTTGACCAGGGCCGGGTTTGGGCGGGTACTAATGCGACCTCATGCGAGGAAAAAATATGCGACCTCAAGCTAGGAAAAAAAAAAAAAAAAAAAAAAAAAATCTAATTTCGGCGCAAATAACGCTGTGAAACCCAACTCCCTAATATCCGGCTTTTGGCTAGGATCATGTGTCTAGACGCAAGGACCAGTAGTGACATTTATGTAATGAGGTCCTTTGTGTGAGAACATAGAAGACCACTGTTACGGGCTCTTCCGGGACCCCAGTATATTCTGGGTGCTTCGATGACTTCTAGTATTTGTGGATGACCAAGTTATTATATGCGTATTCAGTTTATAGAGTCAAAGTCCCTCGGATTCTTATCACTTTTGTAGGATTCCGTAATACTGTCCGTTGGTATCGATAATGTCTGCTTTAACCCTTGTGATACATTCTGTGCTGAACATGTTTCATATTAAATATTCGACCCTTGACTTACCTGTATTAGTCTCTTGTCTTATTTATTATATTGGCAGTGTGAGATGCAGCGTGTTAAGACATTAATCATCACTGGTCATGATCAGTTGAAGATAAATAGCATTTAACTCAACTCCGAATACGACAGTTGATAAGACTGTGATTTTGACGACTCAAAATATTTAATTAGTAATGTCATACCATGAGCAGACACCAACTACATGGGAACAAAAGTCACATCACATTCATGTACGATCTGTAAGAGTTCTCATTAGTTCATAAGCACATGTTCACAATCTCTATCTAGAGTTCTGGTTAGAGGTCAGTTCCTTTTAACGGCCAATGTCCTTTGGCATAAATTCAGAGGCTAACTAGACTTAACTATCCTGCTAGTTCTGCAATACACTTATTATGCTAGGCTTACGTCTACTGCTAGTCGTTTAATATCCGTTACACTAGGCTTACGCTTGCCGCTAGCTGTACAATATCCATCTATACTAGTCTTACACTATTGCTAGTAACATAATGTTCCTTTGGCATACCACGCCAGGCTAATCTGCCATAATTATGCAAACTGCGTTATTCATACGACGACTTACGTTTGGTTCAAGAAATACACTGCTCTAATGGCTTCCCAGCCACACAATTACAAAGTGGATATACCACACAGTATAAGTGGCAATGGCCACACTTCCGAAACACACTGCCGTACGGGTCAAAACCCACAAGTCGAATTATATAGTGGCAATGGCCACACATGCCATACGCTGCCGTTGGGGCCGAAGCCCACACGTCGAGTGACGTTATAAAGACATACGCGTCATGCATAGTGATATGCATACTACGTCGTTAATATATATTCAATTGCGATGTCCCACGGTGCAGCAATCCGAGTTGGCCAAACTCAAATGCCTGCACACATGCAACAATCATCGACATCGGTCGATGAGATATATCTCTATTCGTTTGAGGTGTTCCATGATACAGCCATTCGGATCGAGCACAAATCCAAATGTCTGTAAGCATGAAACAATCATCGACATCAGTCGCGGAGATATAATCATTTGAGGAATGCGCCATGCTGCAGACATGAAGCAATCCTCAACATCATCCCCCTCACTTCCAAACGTGACACTTGTGGCACGGATGATATTGATGGAGAAGACGCCCGTCTCCCGAACATATCAATATTAGTACTACCTACTTATAACTATGATAATCTTTAAGTAGACACATTACATTTTATAACATTAATAATAGCACTTGTCAACATGGTGACTAAAGAGTTCATTCAATTTCTTCTCAGAGACGTTGCGCGATAAAAGATCTGCCAAGTTATTGTCTGATCCAGCAATAGGCAGGATCGTAAATGAAAATTATTGAATCAACTAATACCATCGGTGTATTCTAGCGTTACGCATAGTTCTAGCTGTTATGTAAGTAAGAGGACTATGGTCGGTCATAATGTAAAAGTGCGTGCCGATGAGATATCTTGACAGCTTCTCCAGGCACCATACCATAGACAGGAGCTCACGTTCACCTGTCGCATACTTCTGTTCAGCCGGAGTCAGTTTCCTCGACACATAGAAACATGGATGGAGTGTTTCCTTGTAACATTGCAGCAAACAACCACCCATGGAGTAACTCGAGACATCTGATTGAAGTATGAATGGAATACGTATATTTGGTAATAACAAAATTGGTGCATTACTAAATAATTTCTTAATTGTTACCAAAGCGCTTTCGCAATCTTTGTCCCAACGTACCTTATTAGGACTACCTTTGGTCAACAGTGCGGACAAAGGTGTAGATAGTTGTGCGAAATGCGGGATGAACTTATGGTAATAGTTTATCAAGCCTAAAAGGCTTCTAACTTGTTTCTTAGTTGAAGGGGTAGAAATCTCTAGAATTCTTTTGACTGTATTGTCGTCAGGATACAGTTTGTGGTTACCTATGCGGTGACCAAGAAAAGAAATTTCCTGACAACCAATTTGGACCTTTGAAGGTCGCACAGTCAAACCATGCATATGTAACGTATGTAGAAGAGAAGTTAAACCATCAATATGGTCTTCCCACGAGTCATGAAATAGGCAGATGTCATCGATGTACGTGATGACATCTTTACGATCGCCAAGAAGGCGGCGCATCATGCGCACAAACGTCGCTGGCGCATTCACTAACCCAAAACACATATAATTCCATTGGTAGAGCCCAAAAGGAGTTGTGAAAGCTGTGTAAGGTTTGGCATTTTCGGCAAGAGGAATTTGCCAGTAGCCTTTAGAGAGATCTAGTTTGCTAAAGAAGGTAGCATTAGATAATTCTGATAAAAGATCATCTAAAAGAGGCATAGGCTCACCGTCTGTGATTGTAATTTTATTCAATCGCCTAAAATCAATACAAATACGTAAAGAATCATCCTTCTTTTTAACTATCACCATTGGGAATGCATATGGTGATTCCGAAGGAGATATCACACCTAAACGTATCATCTCTTTTAACTCTTTCTCCACCCTATCTTTGTGGTGTAAAGATATAGGATAGGGTCTAAGTTTGATAGGTTTATAATCAGTAAGAGTAATATCATGGGATATAAGCGATGTCTGACCTGGAAGGTCGGTGAGAACATCATTGAAAGAAATAAGAATATCCCGAACTTGATCTTGTTGTGACGAAGATAGTGAAGAAGAAATAGTCACGTCTTTCCAAGATTCCGATGATTGCAAAGAAGGTAGTTGGAATTGTAAAGGGATAGACGAAGTAGTATCTTCTTCATGAACAACTGCAAAAGAAGCAGTATGATGTGAAGAATCATCAATAGAGTTAATAACAGGAATTAATTCCTGTGGTCTTTCAACTGCTAATTTTAGCATGTTGACATGGAAGGTTTTGATTTTACCTCTAACGTTTACCGAGTAGTCAACATCTGTGACTTGTTTGATAATATCAAATGGACCTTGCCATGATATCAGTAATTTGTTATCGTTATGAGGTAGCAACAACCAAACTTTTTCCCCTGGTTTGAATGATCTTAATATTCTCTTTTGATTATGTAATAATCTTGATCGTTGAGTGGCTGATTTTATACTCTGGGATGCATACGTGCACGCATCGATGATTCGTTGTCGGAGATCAATCACTAACTCGTAGCTGTTTCGAGTGGCTGTATCAATTGACGCTCCAATCAACAAATCTTTGAGTATCATCATTGGTCCGCGAGGATTCGAACCATAAACCAATTCGAACGGAGACCATCCCGTGCTCTCGTGAGGCACTTCACGAAAAGCGAAGAGGGCCGCCGGCAGAAGCCGATCCCATTCACGAGGGCATTCTTCAGTTATCTTAGATAACATCTGTTTTAGAGTGCTATTGTAGCGCTCGCACACACCGTTTGATTGAGGCCTATACGCACTACAAAACGAGTGGTGAACAGATAGCATGGATTCTAAATCCCTCATAATGTTGGAAGTAAATTGTGATCCTTGATCTGACAATATATCCTCCGGAAAACCGATTCGACAAAATATCGAAAATAATGCATCAGACACGGATGCAGTTGTGATGGTTTTCAACGGTATGGCTTCTGGCCAACGCGTGCAAAGATCTACGCAAGTTAAAATATAACGAAATCCATTATTTGAAACAATTGATAACGGACCCACTATATCTACTGCAATCTTTTTGAAAGGTCTCTCAGGCACGTCTGTAATCTGTAAGGGTGCCGTATGGAACCTGCCCTTACGTGCTATACCTTGGCATGTTGTACATGATTTGCAGTATAACTTTGTATCTTTATTAACCCCAGGCCAATAAAATTGTGACGTAACACGAAACAATGTTCTTTTGATCCCCATATGCCCTGCCATAGGGGAGTCATGACCTGTTTGTAGGACCAATGGTCTGTATTCTTTAGGTACTATCACTTGATGTATAATTGTTTTGCCATCATCATAATATCTAGTGAGTATTGATTTCTTTATCTTGAACCATTGTTTAGCCCCTCTTGTGTATTTAATAGTTTTTTTTTGTTCTGCTCGGCTAAACAATCCTTGTAAAGTTGGGTCACTCTTCTGTTTTTCTGCAAAAACAGAAGGTGAAACAGTGCCAACTTGAGACATAATTGTATCCATTATAGGAGGAGGTGGTGTAGCCATGTCCGTAGCTAACTGTTGTGCTCTCGTTACAACAGCATTTGCCACCTGTGGGTGAGATTCAACCCACATTGCAATCTCCTCAGGAGTGCAATCTTTAACTCCTGGTATGTTTCCTATTATAATTTCAGTTATGGGTGCTCTCAAGCCGCAGGCATAGACAGTGCCTGTGTAAAAAGGAGTATCAATGTATACTCGTGCCACAGGGAATGTTTCTATATTCCCACCAAATGTGACACACTTAACTGATTTGCCTGTAAAAGCAGAGGGCTCGATAAGCGAGTGCTTAATGCCTATCGTTGAAGACCCCGTGTCACGCAGAACTCTCACTACCTTACCATCTAATATTCCGGGATGAAATGTAAGATAACCGACATTTACACATGCCGACATTGTTGGCATACAATGACCACAATCAAGTGTAATTGTAGACTTTAATCTGTTTTTCGACTGACACTCATAACATGTATCATTCATTACCATACATGCGTTCGCATGATCATTATCATCATTACCTTTTTCCTTTTTAACACTGCAACTATTTGCATGTCTCTGTTTATTTTTGTCTCTCGACGGAGATCTGGCATTACCTTTGTTATTATTGACTGACTTTTTATTGCTATAATAAAAATCAGTAGAGTCATCTTTCCTGGCATCTCTACCATAAGATGATCTCTGTTTATAGTATCCTTTTTGATGTGAACCATCATAATCCCTGCCTCTGTGATACCCACGATCATGAGGTGAATATCCTCTATAACCTCGTCGATATGAATTCGAAGGAGAGCGATGACGACGGAAGTTATAAAAACCTCTGTCGGATTGATAATAATCTGAACGACAACGTCCATCAAAGCTCTTCGATCGAGGTCTGTGATCATGTTGTGCAGCGCACACAGGCATAGGATCTCGAATAGTCGATCTATGAAGATCTTTATTCTGATGTGCGGTTTGATACTGTCTTCCGAGTTTTTCATACTCATCGATAGAATTAGGATGTCTTTCCTGTAAAAATGCTTCTAATTCAGTGCTGCATGCGGATAAAACTTTATCTCGCAGCATGAGATCTATAACACCTTCATATGTTTTATTTATACCAGATAGATCAATCCATCTGCTAAGGAAATGTTTAATAGATGCAATGAATTCACCAAAATCTGCATCCTTGCTTGGTTTAGCAGCATGAAAGCGATCTCTGAATCCAGACTCAGTTAACTGGAAACGTCTTAGTAATACCTCTTTTACGACATCGAAATCGCTTCTGCTCTTTTCATCAAGACTCATGAAACATTTAAGTGAGTCACCAGTCAAAAAATCAAGTAAAAGACTGCTCCATCTTTCCTTGGGTATGTTCAGAGCTGTGACCTTGATGATGAATCTAGATATGAAAGAGTCAACACAATCGCGAGTTTGGTCAAAATGTGGCATTTTTAACTTAGGATAAAAAAAATATTTGTAGCAGCCGCAGTCTTAGTCTGTTCAGACTGCACTTTAGCTAATTCTAAAGCTTTTTCTTTTTCTGCATGAAGTTTTAATGTTTCCATTTCCATGGCATTTTTATGGGCTTGATCAAGTTGCATAAGTTCCATTCTCCTTAATTCCATTTCTTTATCTCGTTGTGCCATTTTTTCCTTCTCAAATTCTCTGTCTTTTTCTTGTTGAGCTAATTCTTTATCACGTTGTGCCATTCTTTCCTTCTCAAATTCTCTGTCTTTTTCTTGTTGAGCTAATTCTTTATCACGTTGAGCCATTTTTTCCTTTTCAAATTCTCTGTCTTTTTCTTGTTGAGCTATAGTCAATCGTTCTAATTCCAATTTCATGGATATTTCTTTTTCCTTCAATTCCCTCTCTTGGGTTAATTCAAACCTCCTAAGCTCATCAGCTCGTTTAGTCATTTCGCGCTGTTCCATTCTTTCCAGACGCGATAAATATTCATCATATTTCGTATCTGCAAAACTTTGTAGTTCCGCTCCTGATTTTCCATAACTTTTTCCAATATCAATGAATTCCTGTAGTGTAGACATGATAATAGGTTTCTGAGTACCTTCAATAGTCTATAATATACACCAGGACTATAGAACTCACTATAATATGTACATGAATATATTAATCAATAACAAACAAGTTCGGAGAACATGTGACAAAGACAGTGAAAACAATCAAATGATTTACAATGAAATGATTTTTCAATTATACGACAACACTTTACACTTATAAAGTAAATAAAGGAGACTTATACTCAGTAAGCAGTAAAAGAAAGAAAAGAATTTACATCACAAAAATATAACAAGACAAGTCGTCATAAACGAACGTGTAGACAAAGAAGTTTTAGATCACACACGACAACAATTGTCAACAGTACTGAAAGTAGGTTATGTAAATAAAGAGGACGTAATTCACTTGACGCAACTGCTAAGTACACAAAATATGGTTATATTGCGAACCGAAGAAACATTTATATCCTGACTCCAAAGAAAAAAATATAATCAGTCAGATCCTCAGTCAGCAATATAAGCATGCAAATCTAATAGAAGTTAACATTCACTGAAGCTTTCCTGGGAAAATTCCAGTCAATATTAAACACGACGAATATACGAATATACGAAAAAAAACATGAATGGGGGAACACAGATGATAGTAAAAAGTAAGCCAAGTGATGATGAACTGTAGACCAAAGCTAATGCAAGGACAATATGATAATGTTCAAGCGCCCAAGTAAAATCAAGAACTTATCTGTTTAGTTGTCCCTCTGAGAAATACATGAATGCATGTAATTCTAATCCAAGTGTCTTCAACAGCTGAGGTCCATTGATGGTAGACCTTGACCTTCGCAGCAGGGTAACCGTTTGAAAGTATTGCTTCGGTCTTGGAACGTAGTTTCTTCAATCGATCTGCGTCGCAGTCTCAGATGAATTTGATGAAGAGATACATTCTCCAATGGTTCAGGTTCTCGAGTGGAAGATTACCGTTCTATCTGCGTGAATCAGTCTTTTTGGTGGAAGAAAATTCGGATTCTCTCAGGCACTGTTGTCTGCTAACGTTGACGGCATCTATGTAGTGACGTCACTTTCTGTCCTGCGCATTTCAGTTGCCGGTTAGGATTGAATGAATGATTTTGCATTTAAAACGTTCATCATCAGTTTAACTTTCTTCGATACTTGAAAGGGGGGGGGGGGGGGGTTCAGTATTCACGAAATCCACCCACTTCTGACACCAGTATGTTACGGGCTCTTCCGGGACCCCAGTATATTCTGGGTGCTTCGATGACTTCTAGTATTTGTGGATGACCAAGTTATTATATGCGTATTCAGTTTATAGAGTCAAAGTCCCTCGGGTTCTTATCACTTTTGTAGGATTCCGTAATACTGTCCGTTGGTATCGATAATGTCTGCTTTAACCCTTGTGATACATTCTGTGCTGAACATTCATTCATTCATAACCCTCCACTCCCAAAGGAGCATAGGCCTTCAACAAACACATGCCAAGTCCTCCTGTCACGTGCCATCATCTCAAGTTCTTTCCATGTTCTCTTCATCATTTTCACCTCTGTTTCCAACTCTCTTCTCCATGTACTTCTTGGTCTTCCTCTGCCTCTCTTGCCCTGGGGGTTCCAGAACAAGGACTGCCTTGTAATGCTATCAACAGGTTTCCTCAGTGTGTGTCCTATCCATCGCCATCGTCTTCTTCTCATCTCTTGTTCCACTGGCATTTGTCCAGTTCTTGTCATCAGTTCCACATTGGTAACCTTGTCATACCATTTTAATCCCTCTATTCTACGCAAGCACCCATTTATGAAAGTCTGTAGCTTTTTGGTTGTTGTCTTTGTTGTTCTCCATGTCTCCGAGCCATACAATAGGACTGACTTCACATTTGAGTTGAAGATTCTTATTTTCGTGTTGGATCCTATTTCTCTTGATCTCCATATATTTCCTAATGCAATGAAAGCTCCTCTTGCCTTTTGTATTCTTATTTTGATATCGCTGTCTGTCCCTCCAACTTTATCTATATTACTGCCAAGATATGTGTATGATTCTACATCTTGTATTGGCGTTTCTTCAAGTTCAACCCTGTTTTCATTACCTGCATTTATTCGCATTATTTTTGTCTTTTCCCTGTGTATTTTCAGACCCAATTGCTGTGACCTCTCATCGAGTGTTTTCAATTTGTCCTGCATCTGATTACGGTTATGGGACAGGAGAGCCAAATCATCAGCAAAATCCAGATCATCCAACTGCTTAGTCAGAGTCAACTGGATTCCATTTCTGTTGTGTGTTGTCGATGATCTCATAACCCAATCTATTGCCAGCAAGAAAAGAAATGGAGACAAGAGGCATCCCTGTCGCACTCCTGTTCTTATCCCAAATGGTTCTGTAAGCTGTCCTTCATGAAGTACTCTGCACGTCATGTCTTCATAGGTTTTCTTTATTAAATTAATGATCTTCAGGGGAACTCCATAATGCCTCATCAATTTCCAAAGTGATTCTCTGTCCACACTGTCAAATGCCTTTTCGTAGTCCACAAATCCGATGTATAGTGGTGAATTCCATTCCAGACTCAGTTCAACTATTATTCTCAAAGTGGCTATCTTGTCTGTACATGATCTGTTTTGTCGAAAACCTGCTTGTTCATCTCTCAATTTCTTGTCTATGGACTCCTTTAATCTCTCAAGGATAATCCTGTTCAATACCTTTCCTGGCACTGATAGTAACATTATTCCTCTATAATTTGTGCACTCTTGTAGATTTCCCTTCTTAGGCAACTTAACCAGATATCCTTCCTTCCATTCTGCTGGTATCTCTTCTCTTTTACGGGCTTCTCGGGATCCCAGTATTTCTGGGTGTGACTTCTAGTATTTGATAAAGTTATTATATTCGTATTCAGTTTATAGAGTCAAAGTCCCTCGGGTTCTTATCACTTTTGTAGGATTCAGTAATACTGTTCGTTGGTATCGATAATGGCTGCTTTAACCCTTGTGATACATTATGTGCTGAACATGTTTCATATTAAATATTCGACCCTTGACTGACCTGTATTAGTCTCTTGTCTTATTGATTATATTGGCAGTGTGAGATGCAGCGTGTTAAGACATTAATCATCACTGGTCATGATCAGTTGAAGATAAATAGCATTTAACTCAACTCCGAATACGACAGTTGATAAGACTGTGATTTTGACGACTCAAAATATTTAATTAGTAATTTCATACCATGAGCAGACACCAACTACATGGGAACAAAAGTCACATCACATTCATGTACGATCTGTAAGAGTTCTCATTATTTCATAAGCACATGTTCACAATCTCTATCTAGAGTTCTGGTTAGAGGTCAGTTCCTTTTTAACGGCCAATGTCCTTTGGCATAAATTCAGAGGCTAACTAGACTTAACTATCCTGCTAGTTCTGCAATACACTTATTATGCTAGGCTTACGTCTACTGCTAGTCGTTTAATATCCGTTACACTAGGCTTACGCTTGCCGCTAGCTGTACAATATCCATCTATACTAGTCTTACACTATTGCTAGTAACATAATGTTCCTTTGGCATACCACGCCAGGCTAATCTGCCATAATTATGCAAACTGCGTTATTCATACGACGACTTACGTTTGGTTCAAGAAATACACTGCTCAAATGGCTTCCCAGCCACACAATTACAAAGTGGATATACCACACAGTATAAGTGGCAATGGCCACACTTCCGAAACACACTGCCGTACGGGTCAAAACCCACAAGTCGAATTATATAGTGGCAATGGCCACACACATGCCATACGCTGCCGTTGGGGCCGAAGCCCACACGTCGAGTGACGTTATAAAGACATACGCGTCATGCATAGTGATATGCATACTACGTCGTTAATATATATTCAATTGCGATGTTCCACGGTGCAGCAATCCGAGTTGGCCAAACTCAAATGCCTGCACACATGCAACAATCATCGACATCGGTCGATGAGATATATCTCTATTCGTTTGAGGTGTTCCATGATACAGCCATTCGGATCGAGCACAAATCCAAATGTCTGTAAGCATGAAACAATCATCGACATCAGTCGCGGAGATATAATCATTTGAGGAATGCGCCATGCTGCAGACATGAAGCAATCCTCAACATCATCCCCCTCACTTCCAAACGTGACACTTGTGGCACGGATGATAGTGATGGAGAAGACGCCCGTCTCCCGAACATATCAATATTAGTACTACCTACTTATAACTATGATAATCTTTAAGTAGACACATTAAATTTTATAACATTAATAATAGCACTTGTCAACATGGTGACTAAAGAGTTAATTCAATTTCTTCTCAGAGACGTTGCGCGATAAAAGATCTGCCAAGTTATTGTCTGATCCAGCAATAGGCAGGATCGTAAATGAAAATTCTTGAATCAACAAATACCATCGGTGTATTCTAGCGTTACGCATAGTTCTAGCTGTTATGTAAGTAAGAGGACTATGGTCTGTCATAATGTAAAAGTGCGTGCCGATGAGATATCTTGACAGCTTCTCCAGGCACCATACCATAGACAGGAGCTCACGTTCACCTGTCGCATACTTCTGTTCAGCCGGAGTCAGTTTCCTCGACACATAGAAACATGGATGGAGTGTTTCCTTGTAACATTGCAGCAAACAACCACCCATGGAGTAACTCGAGACATCTGATTGAAGTATGAATGGAATACGTATATTTGGTAATAACAAAATTGGTGCATACTAAATAATTTCTTAATTGTTACCAAAGCGCTTTCGCAATCTTTGTCCCAACGTACCTTATTAGGACTACCTTTGGTCAACAGTGCGGACAAAGGTGTAGATAGTTGTGCGAAATGCGGGATGAACTTATGGTAATAGTTTATCAAGCCTAAAAGGCTTCTAACTTGTTTCTTAGTTGAAGGGGTAGAAATCTCTAGAATTCTTTTGACTGTATTGTCGTCAGGATACAGTTTGTGGTTACCTATGCGGTGACCAAGAAAAGAAATTTCCTGACAACCAATTTGGACCTTTGAAGGTCGCACAGTCAAACCATGCATACGTAACGTATGTAGAAGGGAAGTTAAACCATCAATATGGTCTTCCCACGAGTCATGAAATAGGCAGATGTCATCGATGTACGTGATGACATCTTTACGATCGCCAAGAAGGCGGCGCATCATGCGCACAAACGTCGCTGGCGCATTCACTAACCCAAAACACATATAATTCCATTGGTAGAGCCCAAAAGGAGTTGTGAAAGCTGTGTAAGGTTTGGCATTTTCGGCAAGAGGAATTTGCCAGTAGCCTTTAGAGAGATCTAGTTTGCTAAAGAAGGTAGCATTAGATAATTCTGATAAAAGATCATCTAAAAGAGGCATAGGCTCACCGTCTGTGATTGTAATTTTATTCAATCGCCTAAAATCAATACAAATACGTAAAGAATCATCCTTCTTTTTAACTATCACCATTGGGAATGCATATGGTGATTCCGAAGGAGATATCACACCTAAACGTATCATCTCTTTTAACTCTTTCTCCACCCTATCTTTGTGGTGTAAAGATATAGGATAGGGTCTAAGTTTGATAGGTTTATAATCAGTAAGAGTAATATCATGGGATATAAGCGATGTCTGACCTGGAAGGTCGGTGAGAACATCATTGAAAGAAATAAGAATATCCCGAACTTGATCTTGTTGTGACGAAGATAGTGAAGAAGAAATAGTCACGTCTTTCCAAGATTCCGATGATTGCAAAGAAGGTAGTTGGAATTGTAAAGGGATAGACGAAGTAGTATCTTCTTCATGAACAACTGCAAAAGAAGCAGTATGATGTGAAGAATCATCAATAGAGTTAATAACAGGAATTAATTCCTGTGGTCTTTCAACTGCTAATTTTAGCATGTTGACATGGAAGGTTTTGATTTTACCTCTAACGTTTACCGAGTAGTCAACATCTGTGACTTGTTTGATAATATCAAATGGACCTTGCCATGATATCAGTAATTTGTTATCGTTATGAGGTAGCAACAACCAAACTTTTTCCCCTGGTTTGAATGATCTTAATATTCTCTTTTGATTATGTAATAATCTTGATCGTTGAGTGGCTGATTTTATACTCTGGGATGCATACGTGCACGCATCGATGATTCGTTGTCGGAGATCAATCACTAACTCGTAGCTGTTTCGAGTGGCTGTATCAATTGACGCTCCAATCAACAAATCTTTGAGTATCATCATTGGTCCGCGAGGATTCGAACCATAAACCAATTCGAACGGAGACCATCCCGTGCTCTCGTGAGGCACTTCACGAAAAGCGAAGAGGGCCGCCGGCAGAAGCCGATCCCATTCACGAGGGCATTCTTCAGTTATCTTAGATAACATCTGTTTTAGAGTGCTATTGTAGCGCTCGCACACACCGTTTGATTGAGGCCTATACGCACTACAAAACGAGTGGTGAACAGATAGCATGGATTCTAAATCCCTCATAATGTTGGAAGTAAATTGTGATCCTTGATCTGACAATATATCCTCCGGAAAACCGATTCGACAAAATATCGAAAATAATGCATCAGACACGGATGCAGTTGTGATGGTTTTCAACGGTATGGCTTCTGGCCAACGCGTGCAAAGATCTACGCAAGTTAAAATATAACGAAATCCATTATTTGAAACAATTGATAACGGACCCACTATATCTACTGCAATCTTTTTGAAAGGTCTCTCAGGCACGTCTGTAATCTGTAAGGGTGCCGTATGGAACCTGCCCTTACGTGCTATACCTTGGCATGTTGTACATGATTTGCAGTATAACTTTGTATCTTTATTAACCCCAGGCCAATAAAATTGTGACGTAACACGAAACAATGTTCTTTTGATCCCCATATGCCCTGCCATAGGGGAGTCATGACCTGTTTGTAGGACCAATGGTCTGTATTCTTTAGGTACTATCACTTGATGTATAATTGTTTTGCCATCATCATAATATCTAGTGAGTATTGATTTCTTTATCTTGAACCATTGTTTAGCCCCTCTTGTGTATTTAATAGTTTTTTGTTCTGCTCGGCTAAACAATCCTTGTAAAGTTGGGTCACTCTTCTGTTTTTCTGCAAAAACAGAAGGTGAAACAGTGCCAACTTGAGACATAATTGTATCCATTATAGGAGGAGGTGGTGTAGCCATGTCCGTAGCTAACTGTTGTGCTCTCGTTACAACAGCATTTGCCACCTGTGGGTGAGATTCAACCCACATTGCAATCTCCTCAGGAGTGCAATCTTTAACTCCTGGTATGTTTCCTATTATAATTTCAGTTATGGGTGCTCTCAAGCCGCAGGCATAGACAGTGCCTGTGTAAAAAGGAGTATCAATGTATACTCGTGCCACAGGGAATGTTTCTATATTCCCACCAAATGTGACACACTTAACTGATTTGCCTGTAAAAGCAGAGGGCTCGATAAGCGAGTGCTTAATGCCTATCGTTGAAGACCCCGTGTCACGCAGAACTCTCACTACCTTACCATCTAATATTCCGGGATGAAATGTAAGATAACCGACATTTACACATGCCGACATTGTTGGCATACAATGACCACAATCAAGTGTAATTGTAGACTTTAATCTGTTTTTCGACTGACACTCATAACATGTATCATTCATTACCATACATGCGTTCGCATGATCATTATCATCATTACCTTTTTCCTTTTTAACACTGCAACTATTTGCATGTCTCTGTTTATTTTTGTCTCTCGACGGAGATCTGGCATTACCTTTGTTATTATTGACTGACTTTTTATTGCTATAATAAAAATCAGTAGAGTCATCTTTCCTGGCATCTCTACCATAAGATGATCTCTGTTTATAGTATCCTTTTTGATGTGAACCATCATAATCCCTGCCTCTGTGATACCCACGATCATGAGGTGAATATCCTCTATAACCTCGTCGATATGAATTCGAAGGAGAGCGATGACGACGGAAGTTATAAAAACCTCTGTCGGATTGATAATAATCTGAACGACAACGTCCATCAAAGCTCTTCGATCGAGGTCTGTGATCATGTTGTGCAGCGCACACAGGCATAGGATCTCGAATAGTCGATCTATGAAGATCTTTATTCTGATGTGCGGTTTGATACTGTCTTCCGAGTTTTTCATACTCATCGATAGAATTAGGATGTCTTTCCTGTAAAAATGCTTCTAATTCAGTGCTGCATGCGGATAAAACTTTATCTCGCAGCATGAGATCTATAACACCTTCATATGTTTTATTTATACCAGATAGATCAATCCATCTGCTAAGGAAATGTTTAATAGATGCAATGAATTTACCAAAATCTGCATCCTTGCTTGGTTTAGCAGCATGAAAGCGATCTCTGAATCCAGACTCAGTTAACTGGAAACGTCTTAGTAATACCTCTTTTACGACATCGAAATCGCTTCTGCTCTTTTCATCAAGACTCATGAAACATTTAAGTGAGTCACCAGTCAAAAAATCAAGTAAAAGACTGCTCCATCTTTCCTTGGGTATGTTCAGAGCTGTGACCTTGATGATGAATCTAGATATGAAAGAGTCAACACAATCGCGAGTTTGGTCAAAATGTGGCATTTTTAACTTAGGATAAAAAATATTTGTAGCAGCCGCAGTCTTAGTCTGTTCAGACTGCACTTTAGCTAATTCTAAAGCTTTTTCTTTTTCTGCATGAAGTTTTAATGTTTCCATTTCCATGGCATTTTTATGGGCTTGATCAAGTTGCATAAGTTCCATTCTCCTTAATTCCATTTCTTTATCTCGTTGTGCCATTTTTTCCTTCTCAAATTCTCTGTCTTTTTCTTGTTGAGCTAATTCTTTATCACGTTGTGCCATTCTTTCCTTCTCAAATTCTCTGTCTTTTTCTTGTTGAGCTAATTCTTTATCACGTTGAGCCATTTTTTCCTTTTCAAATTCTCTGTCTTTTTCTTGTTGAGCTATAGTCAATCGTTCTAATTCCAATTTCATGGATATTTCTTTTTCCTTCAATTCCCTCTCTTGGGTTAATTCAAACCTCCTAAGCTCATCAGCTCGTTTAGTCATTTCACGCTGTTCCATTCTTTCCAGACGCGATAAATATTCATCATATTTCGTATCTGCAAAACTTTGTAGTTCTGCTCCTGATTTTCCATAACTTTTTCCAATATCAATGAATTCCTGTAGTGTAGACATGATAATAGGTTTCTGAGTACCTTCAATAGTCCATAATATACACCAGGACTATAGAACTCACTATAATATGTACATGAATATATTAATCAATAACAACCAAGTTCGGAGAACATGTGACAAAGACAGTGAAAACAATCAAATGATTTACAATGAAATGATTTTTCAATTATACGACAACACTTTACACTTATAAAGTAAATAAAGGAGACTTATACTCAGTAAGCAGTAAAAGAAAGAAAAGAATTTACATCACAAAAATATAACAAGACAAGTCGTCATAAACGAACGTGTAGACAAAGAAGTTTTAGATCACACACGACAACAATTGTCAACAGTACTGAAAGTAGGTTATGTAAATAAAGAGGACGTAATTCACTTGACGCAACTGCTAAGTACACAAAATATGGTTATATTGCGAACCGAAGAAACATTTATATCCTGACTCCAAAGAAAAAATATAATCAGTCAGATCCTCAGTCAGCAATATAAGCATGCAAATCTAATAGAAGTTAACATTCACTGAAGCTTTCCTGGGAAAATTCCAGTCAATATTAAACACGACGAATATACGAATATACGAAAAACATGAATGGGGGAACACAGATGATAGTAAAAAGTAAGCCAAGTGATGATGAACTGTAGACCAAAGCTAATGCAAGGACAATATGATAATGTTCAAGCGCCCAAGTAAAATCAAGAACTTATCTGTTTAGTTGTCCCTCTGAGAAATACATGAATGCATGTAATTCTAATCCAAGTGTCTTCAACAGCTGAGGTCCATTGATGGTAGACCTTGACCTTCGCAGCAGGGTAACCGTTTGAAAGTATTGCTTCGGTCTTGGAACGTAGTTTCTTCAATCGATCTGCGTCGCAGTCTCAGATGAATTTGATGAAGAGATACATTCTCCAATGGTTCAGGTTCTCGAGTGGAAGATTACCGTTCTATCTGCGTGAATCAGTCTCTTTGGTGGAAGAAAATTCGGATTCTCTCAGGCAATGTTGTCTGCTAACGTTGACGGCATCGATGTAGTGACGTCACTTTCTGTCCTGCGCATTTCAGTTGCCGGTTAGGATTGAATGAATGATTTTGCATTTAAAACGTTCATCATCAGTTTAACTTTCTTCGATACTTGAAGGGGGGGATTCAGTATTCACGAAATCCACCCACTTCTGACACCAGTATGATACGGGCTCTTCCGGGACCCCAGTATATTCTGGGTGCTTCGATGACTTCTAGTATTTGTGGATGACCAAGTTATTATATGTGTATTCAGTTTATAGAGTCAAAGTCCCTCGGGTTCTTATCAATTTTGTAATATTCCGTAATACTGTCCGTTGGTATCGATAATGTCTGCTTTAACCCTTGTGATACATTCTGTGCTGAACATGTTTCATATTAAATATTCGACCCTTGACTGACCTGTATTAGTCTCTTGTCTTATTGATTATATTGGCAGTGTGAGATGCAGCGTGTTAAGACATTAATCATCACTGGTCATGATCAGTTGAAGATAAATAGCATTTAACTCAACTCCGAATACGACAGTTGATAAGACTGTGATTTTGACGACTCAAAATATTTAATTAGTAATTTCATACCATGAGCAGACACCAACTACATGGGAACAAAAGTCACATCACATTCATGTACGATCTGTAAGAGTTCTCATTAGTTCATAAGCACATGTTCACAATCTCTATCTAGAGTTCTGGTTAGAGGTCAGTTCCTTTTAACGGCCAATGTCCTTTGGCATAAATTCAGAGGCTAACTAGACTTAACTATCCTGCTAGTTCTGCAATACACTTATTATGCTAGGCTTACGTCTACTGCTAGTCGTTTAATATCCGTTACACTAGGCTTACGCTTGCCGCTAGCTGTACAATATCCATCTATACTAGTCTTACACTATTGCTAGTAACATAATGTTCCTTTGGCATACCACGCCAGGCTAATCTGCCATAATTATGCAAACTGCGTTATTCATACGACGACTTACGTTTGGTTCAAGAAATACACTGCTCAAATGGCTTCCCAGCCACACAATTACAAAGTGGATATACCACACAGTATAAGTGGCAATGGCCACACTTCCGAAACACACTGCCGTACGGGTCAAAACCCACAAGTCGAATTATATAGTGGCAATGGCCACACATGCCATACGCTGCCGTTGGGGCCGAAGCCCACACGTCGAGTGACGTTATAAAGACATACGCGTCATGCATAGTGATATGCATACTACGTCGTTAATATATATTCAATTGCGATGTCCCACGGTGCAGCAATCCGAGTTGGCCAAACTCAAATGCCTGCACACATGCAACAATCATCGACATCGGTCGATGAGATATATCTCTATTCGTTTGAGGTGTTCCATGATACAGCCATTCGGATCGAGCACAAATCCAAATGTCTGTAAGCATGAAACAATCATCGACATCAGTCGCGGAGATATAATCATTTGAGGAATGCGCCATGCTGCAGACATGAAGCAATCCTCAACAACCACTACAATGACACATGGTGTCATTGGGTCTTCGTGTGTTGGGACATGTGGTCTTGACCAGACCCGGGTTTGGGGCGGGGACAATGCGACCTCATGCGAGGAAAAAATATGCGACCTCAAGCGAGGAAAAAAGAAAAAAAAAAGAAAAAAAAATAATAACGTTGTGAAACCCAAAGCCCTAATATCCGGCTTTTGGCTAGGATCATGTGTCTAGACGCAAGGACCAGTAGTGACATTTATGTCATGAGGTCCTTTGTGTGAGAACATAGAAGACCACTACAATGACACATGGTGTCATTGGGTCTTCGTGTGTTGGGACATGTGGTCTTGACCAGAGCCGGGTTTGGGGCGGGGACAATGCGACCTCATGCGAGGAAAAAAAAGCGACCTCAAGCGAGGAAAAAAAAAAAATCTAATTTCG
The DNA here is from genome assembly GCA_024509875.1 of Oreohelix idahoensis. Taxonomy (NCBI): domain Eukaryota; kingdom Metazoa; phylum Mollusca; class Gastropoda; order Stylommatophora; family Oreohelicidae; genus Oreohelix; species Oreohelix idahoensis. Next base: position 95,658 of record JAMPIV010000488.1, read on the forward strand.
GCCATTTGGTCTAAGATCAAAGTGTCTTAGCCAGGACCGGGATCACACACATTCTACTACATAAAGTCAATAGACCTCACTTTGAGCCCCAGAAGGGAGAAAAAATGCACAACATGTTTCTTCAGCACTAACTAGTGCTGTTCATTAATCTGAAAATTGCCTTTTTTGTATTTCTATCACTAGTTTTCTGCTTCCGTATATTTAATAAAAGAAAAACACATGTTTGTATATTGCTTCGTATTTATGGTCATGGGTTATCTCTTAACGAGGAGTTTGGAGCTGCTTTAACCAAATAAATAAATAAGTACTCAAATTAAGAAAAAACTGAATACTAGGATGTGAAAGTGTCCAATGGCTAGAATTCTTGCTACCCGTGGCAAGGTGATTGGTATCAAAATCTTAAACAAAAAATACGTCATTACTTTTACGTCATATTATTTGGTTCGGTGTTTGCAACGTTTCAAAGCAGGGCATCAATTTCAAATATTAACCATGTGCCTGGATCAGTCGGTTATATCAGTAGGCTATTTTGTAATGTGTGATATATTTCCTGATTATGTAAGGGTTATGTAATGGGTGATATATTTTCTGATTATGTAAGATTTAAGTAATGCGTGATATATAGTTCCTGATTATGTAAGAGTTATATAACGTGTAATATATATTGATTATGTAAGAGTTATGTAATGGGTGATATATTTCCTAATTGTATAAGAGTTAAGAAATGTGTGATTTATTTCATGATTGTGTAAGTGTTAAGTAATGGGTGATATATGTCCTGATTATGTAAGAGTTAAGAAATGGGTGATTTATTTCCTGACTATGTAAGAGTTAAGTAATGCTTGATTTATTTCCGGATTATGTAAGAGTTAAGTAATGGGTGATATATTTCCTGATTATGTAAGAGCTATGTAATGTGTGAGATATATTGATTATGTAAGAGTTAAGTAATGTGTGATTTATTACCTGATTATGTAAGAGTTAAGTAATGGGGTACATATTTCCTGATTATGTAAGAATTAATTAATGGGTGATATATTTCCTGATTGTGTAAGAGTTAAGTAATGTGTGATATATTTCTTGATTATGTAAGAGTTATGTATTCATGTTCCTTGTCACCTTTTTTTTTTAAATTTCATCGCATGAGGTTGCATATTTTTTACTCGCATGAGGTTGCATTGGCCCCTGCCCATACCCGGCTCTGGTCAACACCACATGTCCCATCACAAGAAGACGCAATGACAACATGTGTCATTGTAGTGATCTTCTGTGTTTTCACACAAAGGGCCTAATGACATAAATGTCACTATTGGTTCCTGTGTGTAGACACATGATCCTAGCCAAAAGCCGGATATTAGGCCTTTTTTTTTAAATTTTCCTCGCATGAGGTTGCATTGGCCCCCGCCCAAATCCGGCTCTGGTCAAAACCACATGTCCCAACACAAGAAGACCCAATGACACCATGTGTCATTGTAGTGGTCTTCCGTATTTTCACACAAAGGACCTCATGACATAAATGTCACTACTGGTCCCTGTGTGTAGACTTTTTTTTTTTTCCCTCGCTTGAGGTCGCATATTTTTTCCTCGCATGAGGTCGCATTGTCCCCTGCCCATACCCGGCTCTGGTCAAGACCACATGTCCCAACACAAGAAGACCCAATGACAAGCTGTGTCACTGTAGTGATCCTCTGTGTTCTCACACAAGGGACCTAATGACACATGAATGTCACTGTACCGGTCCCTGTGTCTAGACACATGATCCTAGCCAAAGCCAGATATTTTTTTTTTCCCTCGCGTGAGGTCGCATATTTTTTCCTCGCATGAGGTCGCATTGTCCCCGCCCAAACCCGGCTCTGGTCAAGACTACATGTCCCAACACAAGAAGACCCAATGACAAACTGTGTCACTGTAGTGATCCTCTGTGTTCTCACACAAGAGACCTAATGACACATGAATGTCACTGTACCGGTCCCTGTGTCTAGACACATGATCCTAGCCAAAGGCCAGATATTATTATTATTTTTTTTTTTTCCTCGCTTGAGGTCGCATATTTTTTCCTCGCATGAGGTCGCATTGTCCCCGCCCCAAACCCGGCCCTGGTCAAGACCACATGTCCCAACACAAGAAGACCCAATGACAAACTGTGTCACTGTAGTGATCCTCTTTGTTCTCACACAAGAGACCTAATGATGAGGTCGCATATTTTTTCCTCGCATGAGATCGCATTGTCCCCGCCCCAAACCTGGCTCTGGTCAAGACTATATGTCCCAACACAAGAAGACCCAATGACAAACTGTGTCACTGTAGTGATCCTCTGTGTTCTCACACAAGAGACCTAATGACACATGAATGTCACTGTACCTGTCCCTGTGTCTAGACACATGATCCTAGCCAAAGGCCAGATATTAGTTTTTTTTTTCCCTCGCTTGAGGTCGCATATTTTTTCCTCGCATGAGGTCGCATTGTCCCCGCCCATACCCGGCTCTGGTCAAGACCACATGTCCCAACACAAGAAGACCCAATGACAAACTGTGTCACCTAGTGATCCTCTGTGTTCTCACACAAGGGACCTAATGACACATGAATGTCACTGTACCGGTCCCTGTGTCTAGACACATGATCCTAGCCAAAGCCAGATATTTTTTTTTCCCCTCGCGTGAGGTCGCATATTTTTTCCTCGCATGAGGTCGCATTGTCCCCGCCCAAACCCGGCTCTGGTCAAGACTACATGTCCCAACACAAGAAGACCCAATGACAAACTGTGTCACTGTAGTGATCCTCTGTGTTCTCACACAAGAGACCTAATGACACATGAATGTCACTGTACCGGTCCCTGTGTCTAGACACATGATCCTAGCCAAAGGCCAGATATTATTATTATTTTTTTTTTCCTCGCTTGAGGTCGCATATTTTTTCCTCGCATGAGGTCGCATTGTCCCCGCCCCAAACCCGGCCCTGGTCAAGACCACATGTCCCAACACAAGAAGACCCAATGACAAACTGTGTCACTGTAGTGATCCTCTGTGTTCTCACACAAGAGACCTAATGACACATGAATGTCTTTTTTTTTTTTTTTCCCCTCTCTTGAGGTTGCATATTTATTTCCTCGCATGAGGTCGCATTGTCCCCGCCCCAAACCCGGCCCTGGTCAAGACCACATGTCCCAACACAAGAAGACCCAATGACAAACTGTGTCACTGTAGTGATCCTCTGTGTTCTCACACAAGAGACCTAATGACACATGAATGTCACTGTACCTGTCCCTGTGTCTAGACACATGATCCTAGCCAAAGGCCAGATATTATTTTTTTTTTCCCTCGCTTGAGGTCGCATATTTTTTCCTCGCATGAGGTCGCATTGTCCCCGCCCATACCCGGCTCTGGTCAAGACCACATGTCCCAACACAAGAAGACCCAATGACAAACTGTGTCACCTAGTGATCCTCTGTGTTCTCACACAAGGGACCTAATGACACATGAATGTCATTGTACCGGTCCCTGTGTCTAGACACATGATCCCAGCCAAAAGCCAGATATTAGGCCGTGGGGTTTTCTAGGAGCATTATAAATGCTCAAGCAGGAATTATAAGAGTTGATTTGGTTTTGGTTAAGGGGGAAAGTATAAAAAAATGGTTTAAGAAATAAGAATGGATTTGAATAAAGACTATTTGTCTTGCTAAAAAGGAGATAAAATGAGTGAAATAATACTTTGATCAAAGGGAGGAGACTCTGAATATTAAGGTCAGGGGAGGAAAGTGCTTAATTACACTTAAGTAGATTTGGTGAGTTGGTAATTATGGTTTAGAAAATGTACATATAAGAATTGTGTAGCAAGCTTTAGAGAAGACAATATAAGGTTAAGTCAAATTATGCAAAGGGAGACAACGGTTAATTACCTCCCTTATATGATTAAGTGAGTTGAGAGAAAAAAAATATGCACGTGAAAAGTTTACCAGGACAACGGATGATACTTCACTGAGTTGTTTACACAGCGGATAAGCGTGAACATATTCCAGCTGAGTGGAGAATAGGAGGAACCAATGAATTTACAGTAAACAAGGACAGATCAGCTGATAATGATTTTATAGAGGAGAACACACTTGGACACGCTTCTGAGCGGTCGCAGTTTTCGGAGGAGCAGTCCTGGTTAAGGACGTAGAGTGGCAGGAATGTGTTTTTGCAAGGCTCAAGTTCAATTTCTGTGGGAAACAGAATGAATACTTCTGAAGAATCCTATAGACCTAGTTAGAGTAGAAGAATCTATTTACATATGAAAGACAAAGCTGTGTTTAAAGTATAGGCTTAGTGATAAGGGGTGATAGTAAGAAATATGAGTGTTGTGAGGATTCTGTGAAACCAAAGTAAGTAGGTCCTTTGACTCATAACTTTTGATAGACATTGAATAGAATGATTTCAGAAGCTGAAATAAAGTATTACAAGGTTAACGACGCTTACAACTAAGTGAGCGCAGGATAATGAGAAATGAAGCTGAAGCTACAAAATTGACTATGAGGTGGATAAAATGAGACTAAGTAAGCATCTGAGAAGATTTACAGGAGAATATGGATTTAATAGCCGTGCTGGGCTATTGTGTAATGAACTTTGCAATATTGACTGTTACAAGTAAGATGAGTAAGAAATTGAAGGGTGATTGTATTTACAGGATGAAACATGCGCTCTCTAGCAGGTATAAGTATGAGGATACTGCAACAGGTGTACCCAATGTGCTAATTGGCACATATGAATTTTAAGATGATGGTATTTTGATTAATATGAGTGTCGCAAAATTGGTTTCAAGTCATTGCAAACGGGTTCAGTTAGATTTATAAACCTGTGAACGATCGATTGACCGCTTTCAAAATGGCGGCGTATCAGCGAAATGTGTATCAGACAGAGGAAATCGCCAACGATAAATAAAAGCAGAAGGGAATCCAATATGTTATTTTAGTCTATGGGTACGAAGGTGACTGAAGAGCCCGATGCGGGCCTGGAAAGATCTTGGACAGTGTGGGCAGGGAATGTTTGCTTCATGTGAAGGTTTTATTTCACGGTCCTTTCTAGCTTGTCTCCGCTGTTCTGCTGCTGCTCTTCTGGATGATTCGCATGCTGCTGCACCTTTACGAAGAGATGTGCGCCAAGCAGTTCGGTCTTGCGCAGCAGCTTCCCATGTGTCTGGGTTTATGTCAAAGGTTTTCAATGATGTCTTTAACGTGTCTTTGAAGCGCTTCTTTTGGCCACCATGGGAGCGTTTACCCTTCTGCATCTCACCATAAAAGAGTATCTTTGGCAGTCGATGGTCTGGCATGCGGACTACATGACCTGCCCAGCGAATTTGTGACTGCATCAGAATAGTATCAATACTAGGGATACCAGCTCTGTCAAGAACGGCGGTATCCGGGATCTTGTCTTGCCATTTGATGTTCATTATCTTCCTGAGACAGACTGTATGGAAGTGGTTTAGCTTCTTTACGTGGCGCCTGTATACAGTCCATGTTTCACATGCATATAGCAGCACTGGAAGCACCGCAGCTCTGTATACCTTCAGCTTTGTCTGTAGACTAATGCCACTTCGATGCCAAACGTTGGTGTATAGTCTGCCAAATGTGCTGCTGGCTTTGGAGATCCTGGTGTTCACCTCATCATCAATGACAATGTTCTGGGATAGTGTGCTACCAAGGTATGTGAATCTGTTCACAACATTCAGTTTCTCACCATTAACCTTGATGACTGGCTCAGTATAAACTGTGCCAGGAGCTGGTTGGTACATGATTTCTGTTTTCTTCGTGTTGATGGTAAGCCCAAAGTTGGCGCAGGCTTCGGAGAATCTATCCACACTATGCTGCAGATCAGCCTCTGAGAAGGAATTGAGGGCACAATCATCAGCAAACAGAAGATCTCTGATGGTGTGTGATTTGACCTTGTTTTTTGCTTGAAGCCTCCTAAGGTTAAACAATTTTCCATCAATACGATAACTAATGTCGATTCCTGTGTCCCCGTCTCTAAAAGCATCAGTCAGCATAGCAGAAAACATGATACTGAACAGAGTCGGTGCAAGTACGCACCCTTGTTTAACTCCATTTGAGACGGGGAAAGGCTCTGATAGCTCACCGTTTTCCTGAACTCTAGCCTGCATTCCATCATGCAGTTGCTGCACTATTGTGATAAATTTCTTTGGGCAGCCGTATTTTGCCATGATCTTCCATAGACCCTCTCTACTGACCGTGTCGAACGCCTTTGTCAAGTCGATGAAAGCTGTGTACAGGTCACAGTGCTGTTCTTGGCATTTTTCTTGTAGCTGTCTTGCAGCGAACACCATTTCCGGAATCCACACTGACTTTCAGGTAAAAGACCTTTGTCAAGATGAGCCGTAAGGCGATTCAAAAGGATTCTGGCGAATATCTTCCCAGCGATTGATAAAAGAGAGATGCCTCGATGATTGTTGCAGTCTTGGCGATTACCTTTACGTTTATATAGATGTATAATTGAGGCATCTTTGAGATCGTGTGGGATGGTTTCACTCTGCCACATTTGCTGGAAGATCATATGAAGTTTCTCTATCAGAACTGCACCGCCATCTTTATAAACCTCAACAGGAATTGAATCGGAGCCAGGGGCCTTTCCACTAGACAGTTGACGAATCGCTTTTTTAGTTTCCTCCAGAGTTGGTACATCATCTAATGCTTCATTTATAGGAACTTGGGGCAGGCGGATGATGGCTTCGTCGTTAATAGATGATGGCTGGTTCAAGATATTATTAAAATGTTCAGCCCAGCGTTGGAGAATTTTTTCCTTGTCTGTAATTAGTGTTTTTCCATCTGCATTAAGGAGGGGAAATGATCCTGATGATGTTGGACCATAGACCGCTTTGAGTGCAAGGTAAAAGTTTTTCAAGTCATGGCTGTCAGCAAAGCCTTGGATCTCATCTGCTTTATTACTCAGCCATGAATCCCGCATCTGGCGTAGTTTATGTTGGACGATTCTACGCATGTTGTTGAAAGCGTCTTTCTTGGATGTAGATTTTGGATCATTTAAATATGCTTTATGGAGATGGTGTTTCTCAGCCAACATCTGCTTTATATCATCTGAGTTCTCATCAAACCAGTCATTTTGTTTCTTGATGGAAGGACCCAGGACCTCTGTAGCAGTGTTGTAGATCTGCTCACTTAGGGCTGCCCAATTTGTTTCCACACTTTGGCCGTCTAGCGAGATAGATTTGAGACGGTCTTCTAAGGTGTCAGTAAATGACTGTTTGATTGTTGTCTTCTTTAGTTTGGTGACATCCAACCTCTTTTGAGTTTTCTTCCCTGAGGGCGCCTGGCTGGTTGGATACGAACTTTAAGTTTAGATACAATGAGGCGATGATCAGTCCAGCATTCGGCACCACACATGGACTTGGTCACCCGGACATCTTGCCTGTCCTTCTTCCTAACAATTACATAGTCAATTAGGTGCCAATGCTTTGAGCGAGGGTGCATCCAGGAGGTCCTGTTGCGGGTAGGAAGTCGAAAAATGGTGTTGGTGACAAGGAGGTCATGTTCTGCGCAAGTCTGGAGGAGACGAAGTCCATTACTGTTACAGCGACCCACGCCGTACCTACCAATAGTGCCATTCCAGGAGATGTTATCTGAGCCTACTCTTGCATTAAAGTCACCAAGAATGATGAGCTTATCTGCTTTAGGAACTGATGCAATGACTGCATGTAGTTCTTCGTAAAACTTATCCTTGACATCATCCTGGTTTGTCATAGTTGGTGCATACGCGCTAATGATGGTGGCATGTTTTCTTCCATAGAACAGAGGGATCTTGACCGTCATGAGTCGGTCATTTATTCCCTTTGGGGGCCCCGCTAACTTGCTGACAATTGCTGTTTTGATTGCAAATCCAACCCCTGCTTCTCGTCTTTCTTCAGTTCCTCTTCCGCTCCAAAAGAATGTATAACCTGCACCCTTTTCGCAAAGTTGGCCCTCGCCTGCAAGTCGAGTTTCACTCAGTGCTGCTATGTCAATGTTGTACCTGGCCAGTTCTCTCCCAATCAGGGCAGTTCGTCTCTCAGGTCTGTTTGCATTAAAGTCTTTGTCAAGTAAAGTGCGCACATTCCATGCGCCTAGAATGAGGGGGAAAAATCTGTCCTTTCTTTTTCTTATATGTCGACCGCCAAAGTAGGGTACCCACCAACCGCGGTAAGCTGGTTAGGTAATGGTGAAGCAGGCAATGTTTAGGGCACCTTTTCTAGCCCCTTCCTCATGCCATGGAGGTGAGCAGTGCTTTCCTAAAGAGGGCTGCTCAGACACTCAGGGGGCTGCCGAATCCCACTGCTGCTCCGATCAGTGGAAGACGACCATATGGCCTGAGCCGCCTGTGTGTAGGTCTGCGACTACGACTGCCAGCGTACCCACGCCTGCCGCTTCGCCGCTCGCCCATCGCCACAGGACTTGTTGTGAGTGGATGGATGAATGGATGAATGGATGAAAGAGTGACTTGCGCGGTGATTTGGATTAAAGTGAGGAAGAGTTGCGCAATTCGTCGACCTCACTCTCTCGCCTGGGTCCATCTCAATCCAGTGGCAAGACAAGTCAAGACGACTGGAGATGAAGTCAGGTGCAGTGGATGACCAGGGCTTTCTACGTGCCTCGCCGTGCTCCTTACGCTCCACAGCGCGTTGCTGGTAATCGCCGTCATGCCCGTTGAACCAACAGGTGGTTTCTTCCGCGCAGTCTATCGAATCCAGTCTTCGCATGCATGGGTAGGCAGACCCTAACTCACCGAAGGTTTATAACCATTCGGCTACCCTCACCTAGTTTAGCCGGCCTGTCAAAGCCGTTGTCCGGGGGTGGCCGCTGTCGCATGCTGACAGCTACGAGGAGCCACAGGTGAGAGCTGGATGCCAGGTTTGGACCAAAGGTGGCAGAGCTGCCCTAAAAAGGGCATGACAGCTCCTTCACCAGAGGTACTACCAATACCTGACTTCCCAACACCCCCAACTGCATATAAGAAGGAACGGTAGGAAGTTCTCATTTACGGAGATATATGCGTACTTCGGCTGCCCACAGTTACGCTAAAAGCGTGTAACCCACTTCTGTTCTAAATATTAAAATCAACAAATAACAGTTTGGGAATTTACATGGATAGGAAGATAGAGTTTTATCAGCTGTATAAAACTAGACAAGATGGAACAATATGGATATTATACATGCCAAGAATGAGTAAGGCAGAATTTCAGTCGACGCACAGATCGGCTGAAATCAATGTTCGGGAAGGATTTCTCAGGCCTAGGTTTAAGCTGTGACGTCGGTACCCTCCGATACGTCCGCGCTATAGTATTTAAAGCGTATCGGTAAAACTGGAGCGAGACACAACGAAAGAGGTTTTGAGACAGACTGGAGGCAGAGTTTCGCCACTACCCATGAATTGTGAGCGGATCGCCAGAAACATTTTTAAGTCCAGTATCTGAAGTCTGAGGGTAAGCGAAATTATGATAACTACCGTGTATAATATTTTTTTTAAATATTTCAGGTTCATATAAACTTCACAAAATATGCCTTTATAATAGTCATTGATATAATGTATTGTATTTTTAATATGATCTAAACATGTGCATTGTGGATGATTGTTGCTTGTACAAAAATTAATCACAAATAGCCCCACAGCCTAATGAAGATATACTGTATTTATCATATTGCTGTATCGCTTTCGAAGATAAAGGCAGTCCCATGGCAGAGATTGTCATAGGGAAATGAAGTGTTAGAAACTTCATCATGGGAGATCCCAGTTTACGAGGTTAAGGTGACTAGTCCCCTTCCTCGCTGCCTTTGCCTTCCCTAGTTCGAGCGCACAACTTTGTACCCATTTACAGCTGGTAAACTGGAGTGTTCTACAGCCAGTTTCAGTAGAAAGCAACCTGATCACGTGGTCACTCACTTTCTTTATTTATGTATTAATTTTGTGTAGATGCTAAGAATAGCATCAGTATTTGAATTTGTACTTGATATGATTTGGAAGGATCAAGTTATAGAATATGAAGGGATGTATAGGAGCGGAATAAACCAGATGATGTTTATTACTGATATGTTAATATTAATTCTATATCATTGAATTGATGTTACTTGCTATGACTGTATAACTTTGACACCTGATGACTGACTTGTATGACTTATGTGCTAGTCAGTTACACTTAATTGAAATGTTAATATTAATGCTATATCACTGAAATGATGTCCTTACTTACTATGATTGTATAACGGTGACATCTGATGTCTAACTGGTCTGACATCTGTGCTAGTCAGCTACAAGTCTAGCCAGATACTAGCCAAGACTGATATGTTGCAGGTTCCATGAACTAACTCAAACCAGACTGTCTAGTATCAGAAGCCGGTGCTGTTCATCCGAGGCAATCCCACAAAAGTGCAGGATTCCAAAGAGTGAACTTCAACTGGTCATTGGCATCCCTACTGTTGGGCCTACCAAGTCTGATATCAGCAAAGGACAGTTCAGTTTCAGCAGTATCAAGTTGGAAAGATAAGTGTCCTGTTTGACACTGACCACCTATACATGTGAAACAGCCAATAGTTGAAAACAATAAGTAACCATACAGAAACTCAGTCAACTGATGACAGTTATTCTTAAATTCAAAGGACTAATAACAGTGATTTCAGTAACTTTATTATTTTAGGTCTTGAAGTCTAAACAGACAATAATAGTAATTGTGTGAATACTTTTATATATATATATATATATATATATATATATATATATATATATATATATATATATATATATATATATATATATATATATATATATATATATATATATATATATATATATATATATATATATATATATATGTGTATGCTCTTTTCCAACTAGCAGAAATAGAATATTAGTGTAATTATTAAACTGTTTTAACTGTACCTGAGGATTTATTCACTTCTTCCATTTTGTGGGTTCAGTGAATGTACATTTTACTTATCCCCTAGAATATAAGTAATCATAAGATAGTCACAGGGAGGAGACACCTTAAATCCTGGTACTACTTCTTACCAACTGGGCCAGGGTTTTCACAGTCTGACTATTTTTATGATAACAATACACCAGTGCTTATTTCTAAGACTGGGGTATTACTTGTAAGGTCAGAACTCGTTACTGGCATACTCTTACATAATAAATAATTTTAAATAACCTCCCGCCACAGTGGGGGCTCGTCTGCGGAATATATCTTTGATATTCGTGAGCCAACTTTCCATTTCTGCTGTGTAGAAAATTTTGTTTTGTAAATTTTTTGGAAAGAGTAACATAGTAGGAAATAGTTATATTTTTAGGAGTACCATTGAGTACAGATAAAGAAAGCTGTTTCATATATGGTGAAGTCAGTTTAATTAACTTTAATTTTAACTAAGTTAATTATATTGTAGTAAATTAGTTTGAGTAAGATCGCTTGCCCTACTAGACTACAGATACATCATGGCTGACTTGGTCAAATTTAGGTCTGCTACACTGCAGGTGGGAAAAGAGCTTGGCATGGATGGTGACGCTCTGATCCGGTATGTCACAACGGAATGTGAAAAGTACACCGAGAGAGAAGCAAAGCAATTAGAAGCAGAGAGAGAAACAAAGAAATTAGAAGCAGAGAGAGAAGCCAAGAAATTAGAAGCGGAGAGAGAAGCCAAGAAATTAGAAGCTGAGAGAGAAGAAAGGAGGTTACAAGCAGAGAGAGACCATGAGCTGAAAATGAGACAGCTTGATCTTGAACTTCAGGCTGGGACTATCACCCATGGTAATAGCTCACCTCATTCTGCGAATAGCTCTTTTCAGAACACAGCAAATGGGGCCATGAACTTCCACCTAGATCCATTTGTTGAAAAGGAGGACGCAATTGAGTCGTACCTGGATAGGTATGAAAGGCTAGCCTCTACATATGGACTGGAAAAGGAAAAATAGAGTCTAAAGTTATCCCAGGGATTGAGAGGTATTGCATATGATGTGTTTCTGAAACTCCCCAAAGAAGATCAGGAAAATTATGAAATACTAAAGCAAGCCTTACTGATCCGGTATGAAAAGAACTCTGAGGCATATAGGAAGAAATTTAGAACTTCTAAACCTCTACCTGGAGAAACATATAACCAGTTCTCAGCTAGGCTAGAAACGTATTTGTTGAAATGGAGTAGTTTAGGTAAGTATCAGAAAACCTACGAGGATCTGAAAGAAATGGTTATGTTAGAGCAAGTGAAAGATTCCATGTCTCAAGAAATGAGGAAATTCCTTATGGAACAAGGAGCAGAGAGGCTGGAAGACATTTTGAAATGTGCAGAGAGATACCAAGCAGCTCAAGCTGAATTGGTAGGAACAAAAAGGAAGCAGGTAGAAGGATATAAGCCACCACCGCAGAATACCCAGTTTGACCAGAAGGATCATCCATACAGAAATAAGCCAAGATTTGATAATAAGGACAAGAACCCTCAGACTCAGGAAAAGAAACCCTACAAACAGGGAGATAAGTGGTGCAAAATTTGTAAGACGAGCAACCCCAACACTGTAGATTGTAGAAGGAAAACCCCTCATCACGCTGCATGTTTAGCAACAGGGAATAGGACAGATATGATGGAAGTGACAGGGAGTCAGAATAGCCTCCGTCATCCCCCTGTGAGTGAGCTCGTAACCGTGAACGGAAATCGAGTCATGTGCTTATATGATACCGGCCTGGATTTCGACTCAGTTGTGAGTTTAACCCTAGTGCACTCCGATCAAATTACCACAGAAACCGTGGAAATACAAGGGGCAACTAAGGGAACAGCAACCATGACACTTCGTATAGCTAGGATCAATGTGAAATCTCGCTACGTGGAAGGAGTGATAACAGCCGCAGTGATAGATGACCCTATATACCCGCTGATATTGGGGTGTAGGTATGTTTTTTTGGGTGACCCAGTAAAACCTGTTGTCCTAGCAGCAGTCCAGACCAGGTCGAGCACCAAAAACGAGGAGGAAAATCCTAACAATACTCAGCCAGAGCAGATGAAACAGGCTCAATCAGAAGATGACACACTGAAGCCTTGTTTTGGCAAATTGCCAAAGACCCATAACCCTCCAGAAAAAGGAGACTTGTATATGAAAAATGGACTACTGTATAGAAAAGCTGGTACAGGAAATCAAGGACATGGACAGCTGGTAGTACCAAAGTCATACAGGGAGAAAGTTATGGAGCTCGCACATGCTATTCCATTTAGTGGACACATGGGAATTGGTGCCACCAGTCAACGGATAGCTTGTCACTATTACTGGCCAGGGATCACGGAAGATATCAAACGATATGTGAAATCTTGTCCAGAGTGTCAACGTGTAGCCCCCAAGCATGGGACTGCACCAGCAACTCTAGGAGAAATGCCAATCATGGGTACTCCATTCGAGAGAGTTGCAGTGGATATTGTTGGACCCTCACTAGGACTAAGAGAAGGAATAGTTATATCTTAACTCTAGTTGATACATGCTCTATGTGGGGAGAGGCCGTAGCCATGGCATCTATAGATTCTAAGCATGTGGCAGAGGCATTGTTGACAATATTCACCCGGTTAGGCTTTCCACATCAAATATTGACGGACAATGGTTCCCAGTTCAAGGGAAAGCTAACCCAAGAAGTGTTCAGGATTTTTCAAGCCAGACTTTATCATTGCTCTCCTTATCACCCACAAGGAAATGGTCAAGTCGAGCGGTTAAAGGGTACGCTCATTTCTATTCTCAGGAAGCTGGCAAGTGAAAAACCTGAAACATGGGATGTATACTTACCCGCTGCATTATTCGCATACCGGGAAGTCCCACACAATTCCACAGGAATGGCACCGGCCACATTGTTGTTTGGTCGGCCTATAAAAGGTCCACTGGAAGCATTGCTGCGGACTTGGACAGATGAGAAGGCAGAGGAAAGTGTCACCTCATCACTTCAGTATGTAAAAGAGTTGACAACTCGACTCAAAACGCGCTGGAAATTGGCTAATGACAAGCTTCGCAGAGCCAGAAAGAAACATACTGAATACTATAACAAGATAGCAAAGGATAGGGAACTTGCTGTTGGAGAAAAAGTGCTTCTTCTATTGCCCAGCAGTAACAACAAACTGCAGATTGGTTGGCAGGGTCCATATAACGTGCTAGAGAAAATATCAAGGACTAATTACAAAATTGACAAGAAGGGCAAAGAAAGGGTGTACCATGTTAATCTGTTAAAGAAATATTATGACAGGACATCAACGGAGGTAGCTCATATGATGACTCTGGCCATCGCAACCGAAATGAAGCATGAACCACTAACCTGAATAGAGTATCCATTAAGACCGACTGAGACATATGAACAAGT
>JAMPIV010000488.1:115000-119102 GCA_024509875.1 Oreohelix idahoensis
AAACCATCAACCCCCCCTAACACACCTCCCACCCCCACCACCCCACACCCTAAACAAAACCCCCCCCAACTCCCAAAACACCATCCCCCCACCCCCCCCAACTCACCACACCCCACAACCCCCCCCCAAAACCCACAAACCCCCACTAACCATACCAAAACACACCCCATCCCCCCCCCACCGAACCCCCCACAAACCCCCCAACCACAACCCACCCCCCCAATCCCCCCAGCCACCCCCCCCCAAACCACCCCCCACCCCCCACCCCCACCACCCCCCCCCCCAAAAAACCCCCCCCCCCACCAACCCCCCACCACCAAAAACACACCCAACCCCCCCCAAACCAACACCCCCCACCCCCCCCCCCAGCCCCACCCCCCCCCACAACCCAACCCCCCACCCACCCCCCCCCTCACATATACAAAACTCAACAAAACAAAAACCCCACCCCCAACCCCCAAACCAAACCCCCACCCACAATTCTCCCCCCATTTACGCCAATAAGCACAACATCCAAAATCCCCACCACCAATCCTAACCACCAACCCCGGGGGGGGGGGGGGGGGGGGGGGGGGGGGGGGAGGGGGTGGGGGGGGGGGGGGGGGGGGGGGGGGGGGGGGGGGGGGGGGGGGGGGGGGTGGGGGGGGGGGGGGAGGTGGGATGTGGGGGGGGGGGGGGGGGGGGGGGGGGGGGGGGGGGGGGGGGGGGGGGGTGGTGGGTGTGGGGGGGGGGGTGAGTCCACCCCCCCCTAAACAGGAACTTGCGACCACCTGGATATTGCCCCCTACACCAATCAGTAGCCCACAGCCCAAACAGCCCTGACGGGTCTAACGGCACCTCTGTCCCATGCCGTGTTCCGGGGGGAGGCTGAGTCGTCTGGATAACCAAGAGCAGTCTGAGGATCGATCCTGGAAAAACTACAAATGCCTGAATCCCCCCCAATAACGTCATCTCCAATACCTGAAACCTGGTCAGGTCCAACAGCCCCCAGCCCCACTTCCTCCCCCCCCCCCTGCCAAACCCCACCCCCCCCTATTCCCCCTACACCCACCCCCAGCGACCCCTCCCCCCCCCACCCCACCCCCACCCCACACCCCCCCCCGCCTCTCCCCCTGCGAAGGGGAAAAACACCCTCCACCACCACTATCTCATACCCCCAAATCACCCCCCCTCACAACCGAATCGGTAAAAGACTAGGAGCGTAGACACAACGAAAGAGGTAAAATACTTGATACAGACTGGATGGGGCATACCCTCGCACACAAACCCATGACTACCGACCCGGGTTATCTCCCATCACCACTCCCATTTAATCCCCCCCATTCTCCTCAACGTCTGATCCACCAGTCTGATTAAGTATAACTACCAGTGGATGAAATATTTTTTTTAACAAGGAATTTCAGAGTAGATATAGTAAACTTCAGGAAATTATATTCCTTTGGTATAAAAACCATTGATATAATTATGGGTGGGGGGTCTATGGATCTACAGACATGTGCATTGCGCATGATTGTCTTATTCGATCATCCCACAGAACTTGAGGAGGAATTAGAAGAAGCCCGCCAAACTAACCTCGGAGATGGTACGTATTTAACATAGAATTGTCTTGTATTCCCAATCGAAGATTAAGTCAAATAATCAGGTGCAGAGTTTAATCATAAGGGGAGCTAATGTTCGCATAAATTGTTTCAAGTCATTGCAGAATCCCGGTATCAGCTAATAGATTTAGGTGACTAACCCGTCTACGATCGAACTGACTTTGCCGCTCCCTAGCATTTCAAAAAAAAAAATTTTGGGCGGCATTATACAGCGAAAATGTGTAAATCGGACAGAGTTCTATCAGCCACTGATAAATAGAAAGCAAGCCCAGATCGTGTTGGTCACTCTTCCAACGTCACTTCTTGATTTAGTGATTTTACATTTCAGTGTACATGGGAAGGATGCATCAGTAATTGAAAACTGCACTATGAAGATGAACGGTAGGGAATTCTCAATTAATACGGAATATTAATGCGTATGTATCGGTTTCGGCTGCCACAGTACGCTAAAAGTGATGTAAACCCACTCTGATAATTCTAAATATTAAAATCTAATCAAATAACAGATTTGGGAAATTACTATGGAAAGGAAAGAATAGAGTTTTATCAGCTGTAAAAACCTGATATGACTGACTAATGGATATGACATTATGTGCCTAAGTGCAGAGTTACACATAATTGAAATGTTAATGGATTTATGAGTGCTGATAATCACTGTTCGGGAATGATGTCCTTACATCATACTATGCATTGTATAACACTGTGACATCTGTCTGTATGACTGACTGGTCGATGACATCCTGTGGCTATGTAGCCGTCAGCTACAAAGTCCTATGCCAGATACTAACAAGGCTACAGATATACGATTGCCAGGGTTCCATGAACTAACACAGATAACGCCCACGACTGTACCAGTAGTGAGCAGAAGCCACGATGCATTGTTTGCGATCTCCATGAGGCCAATCGCCGACATGTGCAGGGTCCTCCAATGAATAGTGAACTTACAACTGGTCATTGGCATCCAGTGGTGGGTGTTGGGACCTAGCCGGTCTGATTTCTATCAAAGGGAAGTTGCATGTGTTAAGGCATATCAAGGTTGAACCATAAGGTGAACTTCAACTGTTCATTGGGAAACTACCAATTGAGGTTCATGAAGACCACAGTCAAATGGGATATCAAGTGATGACAGTTTATCAGGAGTATTGATTGAAAGAAGCAGTCCTGTATATGACATGACCAGTCTAAATGTGAATAACAGCCAATAGTGTGAAAACAATAAGTACCATACAGAAACTCAGTAAACCTGATGACATATAATCCTTAAATTCAAAGGACTAATAACAGTGATTTCAGTAACTTTATTATTATTATGCTGCTTGAAGTCTAAACAGACAATAATAGTAGATTGTGACGTGAATACTTTTATATATATATCTACGTATATATATGTGTCAATGCTACTGCTTTTCGGTCAACCTACATTAGATAATAGCAATAATTAGTGTAATTATTAAACGTATTTTAGACTGTAGTCCTGAGGATTTATGTCACTTCTCTTCCATTTTGTGGTTTCAATGAATGTCACATTGTTAGCTTATCCCGCTTAGAATAATAAGGTAAATCAAATAAGATGAGCTCAGCAGGGGAATGGAGACCACGCAATAAATCCCTGCTCCACTTAATTATGTTCTACCAGCAAATGGGCAAGGGGTTTTCCACCGTCTGACTATTTTTATAATAACAAATACAACAACACCAGTGCTTATTTCTAAGACTAGTGGGTAGTTTACTTGTTAAGGATCAGAACTCGTCTACTAGGCATCACTCCTTATACATAATACAACTACATTTTAAATAACTCTCCCGACCACAATGATTCAAAACGTACAAGGATGTAGGCAAGGATGAAGAAAAACTAACTCAGAAAGAGAGTTAATGAAAGAGCCTTGGGAGAG
Organism: Oreohelix idahoensis; assembly: GCA_024509875.1. Taxonomy (NCBI): domain Eukaryota; kingdom Metazoa; phylum Mollusca; class Gastropoda; order Stylommatophora; family Oreohelicidae; genus Oreohelix; species Oreohelix idahoensis. The sequence continues at coordinate 118,494 of JAMPIV010000488.1, forward strand.
AGCCCAGAATAAATAAGGAATAGCCATTAAAGGGAAGAAAATAGGTATAACCAACCACTTATCTATAGATGGTTCACGCAAGTTAGAGAGCTATATAGTATAGATGCATAGGTACACTGAATGTAGCCCAAAGGAGCAATGGGACGATATCAGAGAGACTGTGTAGGGTAAATGATTGTAGCCAATGGATATTTGTACACATGCCTCTGTTTTGTGTTAGGAGGGGGTTTTGGGGGGGGGGGGTGGTGTTTTGTATTTTTTTTTATATTTTTTTATTTGAATAATTTTTATAAATTGGGTAATATTATTGGTGGTAAAATAATTTTTTAAAAAGTGGGTGGGTTTAAAGTTTGGTAATTTTTGTAAAAAAAAAAAAAAAAAAAAAAAAAATAAAATATATTAAAAATATTTTTTTATTTTGGTTTTTTTTATTTTTTTTTTTTTTTTTAAAAAAGAGAAAAAAGAGTAAAACATATTTTTAGATTTGTTATAATTATTAAGCAAAATAAATGGTTAATAAAATGGTATTTTTTAAAAGAAATAAAATAATTATTTATGTTATTTTTTAAAATATATTTTAGAAATATAAAAAATATAAAAAAAAATAGT